>VZRR01012715.1:1474718-1574159 GCA_013398015.1 Oreocharis arfaki
TTTTTTTTTTTGTTCTTTTCAATTAAATGTTCCCCACTCCTACTCTCATATTGTTCTACATCTTTTGTTGCATTCTTGCCCACCAGCTGCTTTTTTGTGTGTGGCTTTTCTATTTTATTTGGTTTTTAAGGGGTTGTATAACACTTTATCCTTTTGTTTCAACTGGAGGACTCTTCCATCTCTAAGTTTCTGTTTTACAGAAAGAAAGGACTAGGTTTTTCTCTTTCAGTTATGCTCCTTAACATACCAGTGTGGATATCAAAGCTGCACAATAAAAATGCTAACTTTTTGTAGTTAGGAGACCTGCTCTCTATGTGATAGGGCCCTTGTTGATAAGGTTCTAAGTCGTTAAGGTATCATAAAACAAACCAGAAGTTTGTATGTAAATCTTAGAAGTCTACACCTGTTAAATGGACCATTAAATTTTGAGAGATTGTGCTCTGCCGTCTGCAGACTACATAGATTATTTGTGTGCTAAAGAAATCATAGTGATGTAAAATGAGCTTAGTCTTGTAGATAAAGAAAATTTTGCCATACCTGGTTTCAGAAATGAAACAAAGTCTCATGATTTCATGTTTCAGTAAATTACTATTATTTAAAATAAAAACCATGATGAATTAGATATTATTTACTGCCAAAGCATCTGAACTAGCTTGGAGGTAGTATTCCAAACTTTTTAAATTTAATTTTTTTGTCAGAGGGAGCAAAAATAAACAGCTCAGTTGAAACAAAAATAAGCTTGCTCTTTTGGAACATATGCTAATGCAGTACTTTTTCTGTGGAAATGCTGAGATTTAGATGTATCATTAGAAAATATAACTACCATGCAATAGACAAATACTGGATTATCTGCATCCTTTGCCAATCTTCTGATCTCTGATAGTTGTGTACAGCCTTAAATTGTGAAATATGTGAACTAACTCTGCCTCCCGACTGTTTGGCGTTAATTACAACCTTTATAAACAAACAGATTTCCAAGACTTTTAGTTGCCTGTGTGCATCCTTGAATATTCCATTCATTGTATCTTCCTCACAGGAGAGTGATTTTTTTTTTTTTTTTTTCCCCTTGAAAGCTGAGGGGTTTGAGCTAGCACAAGATTTAATCAGTGAACATGTAATATGTTGCTAATTGCTGTTCTTATCTGTATTGCAGGCAAAGGCTGATATTTCTGCTTGGTGTGGGCAGTTTGCAGCTCTTTGTTCAAAGCAATTGGACTGGGCCTCCTGTTCAGTTAAAGCTTCAGGATGTTTTGCCACCTGCATTGTTACAGAAATTCTGTGAGGTATGTTTGGATTTTAATAAGCTGTCCTTTTATTGTCACTGCTTTTCACAAATAACCGTAACACTTGAGTGTGTCAGAGAAGGCACATCTGCAGTGTGGGGTGCTAGAATGAATTGCCTTAATCATCGATCCTACTGGCTGCTATTGCAGCATCTTCGGTTATATCAGCAGTGTCTTAGAAGTAGTTACTGTTTCTCTACTTAAGAGATTTCCTGCTGGAAATGTTGGGTTTGGATTGGGAAGATATCTTTAATATAGGTGAGCATTTACTCAAAGGGCATTTGCAATCAATAAACTTTTTGTGTGTTTATTTTGGGATATATTCTTAGCTGAATCAAAGAAAGATGTTTTTAAATGGCTCAGAAATTTCCCCTCCTTAGGGAAAGGTAGAAGTTGCATATCTTGCAAATAGCAGAGTGTTTGGCAGATGCTAACCGTAGATTTGGATGCTCCTGAATCCCAAGTGAATTGAGGCAATATTAGTACAAAAATGCTAATTTAAATAGGGCTTTTGGAATCAGAAGGGAATGTAGGAGATGAAACTGAGGACTGTCAGTTTTATTTATTTTGTCATCGTTTTATGTGGATCACTAATCAACATCCTAACTTCTTTTAGTGAGATGTGTGTATTGTTTCACATGGCAGTACCACGGTCCACTCTCCTCACCTGTGGTTCAGCACAGCTTCTTGGTTTTTCTCTTGGGGTTAAAGCTGTGGTAAAATACTGACTGCTGCAGTGTGTCGGTGAAGAATGTAGCAGTAGTCTCTGCTAATGCTAAATCTATACATAAGTTTGAATTTAGAATTTCAGTAAGAATAAGGTATGGGCCATGAGCAATGTAAATGCTGTAAACTGTGAAATGAGGGAAAGTTTGAGTATATGAAAAGTTTCATGTAAAACTGTTGGCTCTGCTGCCTTATTGTGGCATGTTTTCCATAATTCATAAAGTCCTGCCTTAGGTTCATTTGCAAGGTTGTATTTCTAAATAACTTATTCAGATACAGTATTGCTCTTGATTTTTTAAATAGATGTTTATAAATTTGGTTTATCTTTTAGGGTTGGCAGAGTGGGTGTATATAGGCTTATTTTTCACTTGATTTTTGATACTTGAAATTCAGCTCTCATCTTCTGATGACTGAATAAGTACCAGTGGAAACCAAGTGGACTAAAACTTCCAGGGTGTGAAATGAGTTAGTAGAAATTTTGAAGTGTGCTACCTCTGAGGGGAAAAGTAGTTCATTTTGCCTTTATAGATAGTAAAAATAATAAAACCTAATTTTATTCATTCTCTTTATAGTTGGTTTATAATATTTAATATTATAGTATTGAAATAGTCTTACAAATTTTGGGTTCTGTTTACTGGAGAACTCTATATTGTATGTTAGTTTGTATGCACAGGTTGCAGTCTAACACAGTCTGCAGCCCAAGATGATGCTCACAGGATTGCTGTCACTGACAGAGTTCAGAGACCTGGCAAATACAGTGTTCATAATTTCTATTAACCATTTAATAGAACCATAAAATGGTTTGGCTTGGATGGAACTTTAAAGATCACGCAGATCCAACCCCCCGGCCATGGGCAGGGATAACTACCACTGGGCCAGGTTGCTCAGAGCTCCATCCAACCTGGCCTTGAACATTTCCAGGGAAGGGGCGTCCACAGCTTCCCTGGGCAACCTGTTCCAGTGCCTCACTGCCCTCACAGCAAAGAATTTCTTTGCCTAACCCTACTCTCTGTCAGTTTTAAGCCACTCCCCCTTGTCCTGTTGCTATGTGCCCTTGTAAATAGTCTTGCTCCATCTTTCTTGTAGGTCCCCTTCAGGTACTGGAAAGCCTCAATTAGGTCATCCCAAATCCTTTTTTCCAGGCAATTTCATGTAATGTCTGGAAGAATGAGATACTGATTCCCTGTTGAGTAAGGAAATACATGATCTCCTCTTTAGTTTCTGTTGTATTTCTGCAGTGGCTGTGAATGTGATGCTTTGAAATATGTTTGCTTATGCAGGGGTGGTATTGCAGGAACTAAACTGGCAAGAGATTATAAAGGAAAACAGACTTGAACATACTTTATTTCTAATGAGTGCTCCGTCAGCGTGCTTCAAGGTTTAGCTATTTATGCATTCAGGGAGAAGTTTACCTTTATTTCTATTACTGCTATTTGTATTGTCATCTGACATGTTAATGTTTTTTTCCAAGAGCACTATGCACTTATGTGATAACATATAATATCCAGTTCTCTTCTTTATTAAAAGTCTTAATTCAAAAGGTTTTGAATTATGTTTTGAATTCTCTTTATGTACTTTTCATTTCAAGGATTCTTCGTATATAAACACTCTGTAAAAATTAACATCTCAGTAAAGTGACATTTCTGTGTTTCCTTTAATCCAGATTTCCTCTCTTGCATACACAGATATTCAGAAAAGGTGGGTTAAAAATGGAACTCTTAACTTTCTCCATCTGTTGTAACCTTTCATATTCCGTCATCAAGACAGATACAATCCGTTTTTAAACAGATCTTCCATTTTTCAGGGTTCTTTTCAGGAAAAAATGATTTTTTCTCACATCAAGGTTAAAATAGTAGGTCTTCGTGTTTCTTTTAGCCTGCTGTAAGTAAAGTCACTAAATTTCAGCATTACAATGTCTCATTTATTTCAGGAAGATTTAAAAACCTGTTACTCTTATTTTCAGAACACTTTATTGGATTAGTCTTTGTTTTCAGGGTATATAACTGCTGCCATTTCTATCCTTGGAAAGTTTCACGTCTGGATCAATGACATAGTTTCATTTCTGCTCCCAGATAGCTTCTTTTCTTACAAGTGCAGTAAGGCTGCATGAGGCTATAGTTAGTTTTAGTGAAGAATAAATAAATAGCCTCTTTAAGATGAGTTGCTAGTAGGGGGCCTCTTGGATGTCTTCCATGAACAATATTCATGAGTATGTATATATTATTTCTCTTTCCTCAAATTGATTCCAGCCTTCTCTCTGAATTATGGTTGCATTCATGTACTCCATTAAGATTAGTTTTATGTCCTGCAGAACTGGCTTGTGATTTTCAGAGTCCGCACAAAAGCATTTTAGTTATTAGATGTATTTTACTTTTCTAAAATAACTGTGAGACTTTACCACACCAATTAATTGTCTGACTGATACTACGCTGAGTTTTTTTGATGAGTGAATAACGTGGTAAAGGAAGACTAAAAAGTACTGAATTCTGGTTAAAATGGGTTAGCAGTTCTTGTTTTGAACTTGCTGGGGTTAGACTAAAACATTACTAATAGGCTCAGTCCTTATAGTAAGTGGCTTATAGTAATGGGCTCCTTGTGTCTTAAAAGAATTGTCACTGTCTCCTTGCATGTAAGAGAATAAAAGGTACAAAACTGTGGAAGTTGGAGCATATTTATTCTGCCTTAAGTTTCAGAGTTTCTATGTATTACCTCATATAATTGAGCTCAGTATTTTCAGTGGATGAACTGGAAAAAAATGTGTAGTAGTACTGATGAAGACCACTGATGATTAAGAATGTTGTGAGGACAAGCTGCTTACTGCTTTATTTGTTGTCTGATTTCATATTTACAAGTAGAATATATCTGGTAACAGTGAGAAACTCCATCTGGAAGATCTCAATCTGTTAATTGATAATACATGTAAATAACTGGTAGGAATCCTCCAAATGCGTATATCAACAGCTCCTGCTCTGCTATTTGTAGCTTCCAGGCTGATCCCAAAGAAAAAGGTTTGGAATGTATTTGAATAATTTTTTTTTTCCTTATGTTCCTATTGCTCCTTCTTTTATGCATTATTTGATCCTTTTCTGTAAGAGACTGAAATATTGCCACACTTCTGTTGGCATCTATAGCCACGTTCATAATGAATGTGAAAAACACCAGTGCACTATGTAGCACTACTGTCTCAAATCCAGTATGATTCTTTGGTCTTGTTAATTCAATCTGTTGTGAATTCCTTTTTTCAGGCCCAGTTGCTTGGCTTCCATTAGCATGAACTGGCTAGGAAGAAAAAAGTCTGTGCTTGACCAGCAAGATACAGGCTTTGAAAATTATGCAGATTTCTCCCTCTTGTGGGGAATGTAAGGATGGGTGATAAAGGCTAAATACGGAGGCAGAGTCTTGTAAGCAAAGATAGTCTGCTAAAGTAGCCTACAGTCTTCCCCTGCATTCCCTTGCTATGAACATAGAAAAGAAGGGGCAATCTTAATGCAGTCACTTGAAAAATGCTCTCTTAATAGTGGAGCAAAGTCACCCTCACAGGGTATGTGAACAAGAGCTTTCATAACCAAAGTATTTCTACACTGTAGCACTCTCCGGCAAGACTTGTTCACTTTGATTATCTTCAGTCTGGACCTCAGCTCTCCATAGGTTACTGGCTGCTGATCTGGCTTGTAAAACTGGAGGCATCCTCCTCTGTAACCTTACCTCCTTTGCAGAAAGTTGAAGAGAAAAGCAGTTACAAACAAAAGCAGTAGTTCCATCACCCTAAAGTCTGAATTCTGGCTTAAAGACTGAATTCTGTTTTCAAGGACTAAACCCTTGGCAGATAACCTCAGTACATCCTTTGTTAATCTGGAAGATACATCACTTTAGCTTTGCTAAATGACAAATGGTTGTGCAGTAGTCTTTGTATTTTTTAAAATATAAGAAGCCCTATATATATGGCTTAGTAGCCACATGCAGCAGCTTCCTGATTCAGTAATTTGTCTCCGCCCCGTCTTCGCTTCCGTTTGGTCAAGTCTTCCTGAGTCTTTAATCTGGCTTTGTCTACTTCATGTCTGCACTTACCCTTTTATGTATAGCAGAAGGATCCCCAAGACAGAAAGAGCTGATGAAATGTTACAAAGGCCAGAGTGGTTCTCAGTACAAAGGTAAAAGCATGCTGAATGCTCACTTTGCTTCTAGTCACTATCATTAGAAAAGAAACACTGATTCCCTAAACTAAAATTCTCATACACTCTATTTTTAGAGCTATTGAATGTGAATGCAGAAGCTTTTTTCTGATTTTTATCATTACTCAGGTGGCACCAGTTGTGCTGGGAAATACTTTTGAAATACCGTGAAAATTGAAATACCCAAGAGTACTGTCCGGCTTGCAGTTGGTTTAGGGCTTTAGTAGTAGTAACTTAAAAGTAGCCTTTGAGTTACTGTTTGGAAGTTGAATACAGAAACAGCTGTGCTTCAGAGATTAAAAAATATGGATCTAGAGTGCATTGAGCTTCGTGTGTGTATTCAGTCAACAGATGATCGCACAGAACCCCTTGCAGGTACAGCAGAAACTGGATGACTACCCCAGTGATTTCTCTGCATATGTTCACAAAGTAATTATTTAGTATATGTTTCTGTGCTATAAGAAAGTTAGTCCTGAATAAAATAATTATACTTTTTGATGTCAAGTTTGATGAAGGATAGAAAGACTCAAAAATCTAACCCAGGTTTACTAGGTCAGGAGCATTACTTTAGCAAGTCTTGGGTTGAGGCTGTTTTGAGATACATGAAATTATTGAGCTTCAAGATAGGTTCAACACATTATATATTTAGGTGTTTAAACACAAGAACACAAGCTCAAAATTTCTTTTTGATCTTGTCAATGTTCTAGAGATTTTGGTGGACTTTGATTCTTAACTTTGCAGTCCTTGAATCTGTAACACTTAAATGTCTACCTCTTAATTATAGCTGTTCTCTCATCTTAAAGACTACCTCAGGGCGGTGGATTCTGCATGGATAATGCAGTCTTAGAGCTTAAGCTGCAAAAATGAACATTGGTTTAGACTTTCTCAGCTAAAGGTAAAGGATGTCTGCTTTTCTGTATGGGATTTGTTTCATGAAAATGGACATGGATTTGTTAAAATAGAAGATAGCAGTTCTTTGGCTCTGAGACTTTTTGGCTTCTTTTCAAGGCTGTAATATGTCATCAGCTTTCCCTTCTTCCTCCCTCGTTCTTTGTTAATGTTACATTAGCAGGACTGGGTTTTGTAGTGAAAGGACTTGAAATGTGAATTTGAGATTAATTTGTTACTACAGTGCTTAAGCAAGTATAGATAACTAAAACATTGCAAGGCTGTTCTTGAAAAAGGTTTTATAACAAATCCCCTTTGCTTTCCTATTGAGTATTTTAAGTGTGGTCTACTTTGATTATAGAAAGAATCAAAAACCTGCAGATGGTGAAAAAGTTTACATTAAACTGAGAATTGTATTGAGTATCCCACTATGTGAGTGTGTGCATATTTGAGAAGTTAATCTTCAGAAGTACTGATTGATGACTTTCCCCTGTCAAAATCACTGATGTTGATAAGGGTCTTCCTTTCTGAATGGCCAGAGGTGGGACAGATCTGTTATACTTCCAGTTGGCAATTTCTTTCCTTTATTTTCAAGTGGTTTATTCTTTCCTTTATTCTCAAGTCTCAGACTGTTATGATCATTGTTTTCCACAATGGGATTGAAATGACTGCAGTGATGTCATGCAAGAATTCACCTTTGTCCCAAAACATTGTTTGCAATCTAGAAGTATTTTCAATGCTAATGCAAACTAAAAAACCACTTAGTAAATCAGAATAAACTTGAAGATTACTCTGTCATTAAAAAATTACCTAGGGGATTCATGGAGCTTAATGATTTTTGTCTTCAATGTAACCTGTTGATACAGGTATTGCAAAGAGTTTCATATAACTCAGGAATTACGTTATTTGTTTAGATTAAAAAGCTGAAATATGATTCTAATAACTTATATCTTGATTGTGTAGACTGATTAAGAATCTTTCGCAGGCAAGTGACTTCAATGCAAGCTGTCATTTAACTTTCTCTTCTGCTTTTTCCCTTCCATTCCTTTTCCCTGCCCCTTTTATACCAACTGAAAACTAAAACCCTACTTTTTTTGTTCACTAAAGAATCTGCCAAATGAGAACCAGGAATAGACTGATGAATGGACATCTCCCTGAGCCTGAAGATAAACTGCTCAAATGCTTTCATTGCATTAAAAGGGAGGGGAGAATGGGTGACTGTCACCACTGAGAGAGTCCCTGGAGAGCTACCTCAAGGCCATTAAGTAAAAGAGTTACTATAGAGGATGTTATACAGGAGTGCATCCAAAGCAGGGAGAGGTTTTATTTGTCAGACAAAGGGAATAATGGCTCTAATATTGCTGCTCTGATGCCACTCCAACAGGAAGCTCCCTCTGGGGGAAGAATATGATGACACATATTGACATGACTGCAGGAATATCTAGTGTATTTCAGTGCTGCAGGATTAATTTAGTTATGAAATTGTTTTGTTTCTGTGATTGCAAGTTGAATGGCATGGATTTACCAGAAGCTTTTGTCCTTACATCACAGGAAGGTTTATGTTACTGGGATATGTTTGGGGATAGTAGACTGGATGACACATGCATTTCAGGTGGGGGGACATCAGTGTCTTGCACATCATGTTGATGTGGTGTATCAGGACAGCAAGAAACAGTGCAGAATTTACCATAGTTTGGTAAAAGGTTGAGACTCTAAGAGACTGAGTTTTTGGTTTTGTTTTGGTTTTTGGGGTTTTTTTATGTTTTGAGCAGACTTTTTACTTAAATACATTAATAGCTGTTTTTCCTGTTCCATATTACAGTATTTTAAAATAAAGTTAAGTTTCCTGAAGCTTGTCTTTTTTTCCCCCCCTTCTTTTAGCCAAAAATGCTGCATGCAACTATTCTGAAGATGCTGGTTCTAGATGGTGAATCAGTCTATACCTTGACTTCTCATCCTATTTTGCTGCTTTTAGCCAGGATAATCCTTGTGAATTCAAGACACAAACTCGCATCTCTCCAGGTAAGAAGTTTGTGACTAATGACTATGACTACCAGCTACTCCCTAATTGGTTTTCACATTCTTTTCTTCATATCTCATTGAGTCATTCTGACTTCCATTTCTTTTCCTGTAGCTCTGAGGTTCTTCCCTCTAAGAAACAGTTAGGATGAAGTGATTGCAATTAATCACAAGTATCTTCTTCTTAAAGATAAGCCATTTACTCAATGTCTTCCCCAAAAGAGAGGAAAGGTGTCTTCATTAGCTGGAAAAATTTAAAAAATTTAATACAACCAACTTTTTAAAGAAACATACTTTGTGATATTATTTGTCAGGGGGTAGCTGGGAATGCCCTATAATGCAGCTTACATATCCTGTATCCTTTTTAACAAGTGTTTGGATACTGTTAGCCATTGATTGCTATATGAATTCTGAGTCTGAGTCTCTGGTGGGTGTGTGTGTGTGTGTTAAAAACGAGAAGACATGATGAAGCACTTCTTAGAGGTGCTTCTTCTACCTCCCTTGTAGTTCCAGTAGCCTGGTTGGTGGAAGTGGGGGACTTTTAACAGCAGCAGCTTCTCTTAATTAAATTCCAGTTGAACAGAATTTGGCTAGAGATCAAAATGCCACATGGCCTCTCTTTATGCTTGGCTGACAGCATCCATTCCCAGCTGAGTCTTTGTATGAGTGATGAATTAAACTGTGTGGGTGATGTTTGCTGCACTGCATTTCTGGAAGCCAGGTTCTTCCATTGTTTTCCCTGTTATTCACAGATGAGTGCTGTTGAATTTCAGCAACTGGGTCAGTCAGGGAAACAGAAAACGTAGCTGGTATAGAGAATTCTCCTGCTGCCTCCCCTAAGAATGACATAATGGGGGGCTTTATTCTACACAGTTGAGGTTCAGTTATTTGTGTCTACGTCAAGTTTGAATAGTAGTTCAAAGGCAACCACTGATAGGAACTACTTTCATCAACAGGTTGGTGTAGTAATTAAAGCTTGCCATTCCTTTTCCTTTCAGCTTGATTCAAAGGTGGCCTCTTAATATTTTTGCTAATTTAACAGTAGTGCACATAAAATTTAAAACAAGGTAAAATACTTCAAAATATATTGTCTAAAGCATTAATAAAACCCTGTGAACTATTTTACATGGATGAGTAAATGCTTAAAAATCATCCACGAGTTTTCAACTTGGCTCCCAAAAAACATTGCTGATAGAATATTGTGCACAGCTCAGCTGGCTTTTCTGAAACTTTAAAAATATATTCTCAATGATTCTAGCATTTCTAAGTGGTAAGCATAGTGCCTCAGGAAACTGTGTAATTAATAAACTGGATACTCAGTTGTGTGGGAAAATTCGTACTTCACTGTATGAAGCTAAACTCAAGTAATTTGAAACTCTGTACTTAAATTGCCTTTAGGTTTCTAAATAAATGATGAAATGTTGGGATCTGACCTCTTTCACGAAGCCTGTTTGTGTGCTTTACTCTGTCCAGCTTGATATCAAAAGTCATCTTTCATTGCTCTTGGAAATAGATGCTATTATTCTCTTCGATGGTTCCTTTCTAGAGACATTAGAGTCAGCTCCATGTAATTGGTTTAGAAGTTTGTGCTTGAATGCTGCGCAGCCCTTAGGTCAGTCTGATGGAAGCACACCTGCATAAAACGTTCGGAAGATGGGTGCCTCTAAAGCAATCAAAGATCTTTCATAGAAAATGATTGGTGTGCTAGCAGCACCAGAATAAATAGCAGTCATTAGAGCCTCTGTAGAGGTGTGCTCTGCGTTCACAGATTATAATCCTGAGTATAATTTTGAGACTAGAGTATTCAAATTAACTTTTCCGTGCATTTTCTCCTGTTGCAACTAGAGAAGAGGTTAAGAGACTGTGGGGAATTTATGCTTTGTGTACATAGCTTTCTAAAACTGAGGATTTCTTGGGCTGTGGTTCAGCTCTGCCTGCTGTAGAGTGATTGCTTAGTTCTGTAACATCTTTGCCCTTATGAAGTTCAACACACAGACATTAGGACTTTGAATTGTGATTGTAATGTGTTCTCAAGAGCAATTCTGCTCCTAATCTGCCTCTGTCAGGCTTCTTTATGCTGCCACCTGAAGAAATAAAAAAGGTCAAACGGAACAGGAAAAAATGCATAGAAGGGTGACACTGGATGGTCAGAAATACTGACAAACAAATCCATACAAACATTAACTAAATAGTTTAGGACTCTTTAGGCCAGAAGGATTGCTGAAGAATGAGATCATGGCTTTCTATTAAAATAATCTATGTGACACAAGAAAAGATAAGTAGGAAACAGCTGGATTTTGAGTTTTGGTTTTATTTTAGTCCTTTTCTGTTACAAGAGTTAGGAGCTATGAAATCAAAATAGCAAGTGGCTGCTCCAAAATAAGTGCGTGCAAGTACTTCTTTTTTCTGCTGTTCACAGCATTTCTTACCAGATGGTGGTACTAAAGATTTGCAGGGTTCAAAGAGCAGTTAGAGAAATTAACAGAGGGAAAATCCATCAAATTCTTGGAGTACTGTAGAGCTGCCTGGATATGTTCATCCTTATGCTAGGTTATGGTTGCTTTTTTAATAAAACAGCTATTTTGGACAGGCTTGTATTTATTAGAAACTAGAACTGAAAATTCTAGACTACAAAATCTGTATTTTAAAGACACTTTCGGGTTTTTTTTTATGTTTAAAAAAAGCACCAAAGTTTTATTTTCTTAATACTCTATACTTGTTACGGACTTTAAGTATCCATGTTTTCTTTCAGACTTTACCTTGGTGGACTCTAAGATGTGTAAATATTCACCAGCAGTTGTTGGAGGAGAGATCACCTGAGCTATTTACTCTGGCCCAGACCTGTATAAAACAAGGTATATTTCTAATTACTTGTTATTGGCTTGCAGCATCGCTTTTAAGATAGCACATGGGAGGGGAATTTGTGGTTGTAACTGTTATAATGCTTATCAGACACTTAAATATGAGTAGAGAGGGAACAGAATTTCACTTTAGTTGGCATGGACTTGTAAGGCACGTGCTATTTTTCAGCCTCTAAGATGAAAATGTGATCATAGACAAAGGTATTTTTGACAGTGACTTGTTTTCTGACTCTTGGTTCTCAGAGGATGTAAAGTACACCTGAATCTGTAATGAGATTTTTTTCTGGCAGTTTTTGCTGCCTGGTGCCTTTAAACAGTTTGTTTTCTCGTTGAGGCCATCTGGTATTTCAAACAAGTACCTTCGTATTCCATAAAATAAATACTTTTAAACCTTTTAAATTGTCTTTGAGTAGGGCTTGAATAACTTGCTTGTTTATATCAAGTTCTCAAGAAAACTTTGTGTTAGTTACTAGAGAAAAAGACCTTCAAACTCAGGAGAAATTACATTTTTCTCAAGTGTTAGGTCAGTATCATCACCTGCATAGAAGACAGCTGCAGTGATTCCCTGCCGTTCCAAAGCAGTCGTTACACAAAACCGATGGCACTCGGTGCAGTTTCCCATCCGTTTGGCCATGTGCCAAGCATGGTATGGGGTGCCAGAAAGATGTTGTAGTGCTTCTGGACCACTACATCAGTACTAGTAATGATGTGAAGCTTTCCTCAAAGGTCTTTGAAGTCTCAGAGTGCCTAAACTTACCAAGCACTGTGAGTAAATGATATTTAGGTAGTGGTAAGACTGCTTCTCAATGTGTCACTTGAGTTCATCATATGGCTTTAGCACAAGTAATCTTGTATTCAGCTCATTGAAACTTGTTAGCTATGGAAAATCAAGTTGTAATGCACAATTAAAGACTATAACCTGTTTTTTTTTCCTTTGAAATTGTGTCAGTGTCACTCAGTTCAAAAGTTGCATTTTTGTGTGGTTTCCAAGTGTACCTGCATGTCCAGTATTTTGTAGGCTTGAAGTAATTTTTTTAAGTTACTAGTTTGTGGTTTTCTTTAACAAATCTTTATATTTCATCTTTGAAAAAGTTTTTGCTAGGCAGGATTTATCTACGCAAAGTTTGATTTAGTGAATTAAAAAGGTTGTGTAAAAGCTATGTTCAGACTTAGCAGCTTTCTATATTAAATGAAAGATTTTGAGGATTAACAAGTACTAACAAAAAAAAAAGTCCTAGGAGGGTTAAACAGTAAAGTCTGTTCGTGCTAAAGTTGACCGCCAATCTCTAAATTCAAGTCAGAGAAAATATTTTAAAAATCCTTGATAATACTATTTTTTCATATAGTAGGACTTTTTAACACCATTAATAAAGCTTGTTTGAAAAATTAAGGTTCCATTAAGGAACACAGCCTCAGTGCTATAACTGGGTAACCAGTCCTTTTTAGGTACTGTGATGCTGTGAGCTTTTTTGGAATTCTTATTATCTAAATAATCTTGCAAAATGCAGAAATAAAGCATGAAGCAAAAAACCCACTTCAATTTAGGAATAATCATCATGAAGAATTTTCAACTTAATGGTCAGTATTTGTAGGAATATTCTCTGTAACTTACTGTACTTTGATAGAACTTCAATATATAAGAAATACGAATCCTTTTATGCTGGATGAAAAAATGTCAAGTCTTCTTTCCTAAAGACTTCAGGTCTGTTCACAAAGGTATTTTCTCCTGTTCAGATGGAGAACATGATCTTAATCATTCAGCAAATCAGTAATTATTTAAAAAACAAACAAACAAAAACTCAATACACAAACAAAAAGCAACCAAACAGAAAATGTCTTAAGAATCCTAAGCCACCACTCAATGCTCAATCTGCTGTTGAAACATTCATTTGAAGCTTACTGTTTAAGGGGTGGGTATTAGCTCAATATTTTGTTCTTATGTTCTTTAGAAGGACCAATACAATTATAGTTGTTTATTTTCTGCAGAAATTGTATTTCCCAGTTCAGCTTTGCTGCTAAATGGAAGCAAAGATTGAACTTTTCTTTATTCTAGTAGTAATCCTTAGGTATAAAGCTTGAAAAATGCTTTAAATCACGTATATCTTTTGTATACTGTGAGTGAATTTTTAAATGTGGGAAGGTGTAAAGAGTAACAGTTTTTCTCTCATGACATTTTAAATGTATTTTAAAAATATCACTCTCCTGGACTACATTCTCATCTCTTCTTTTCCTTAATTTTCAGTGACAGAAGCAGAAGCTTTGTTCACGGGTGGTGAAAGCTGGCACTTAGCAGTTCAGTTCCATCTTGAGTCTGCCTATACATTTTTGTTTTACTATGAATATAAAAAGGCTAAACACTGTTTCAATATGGCTAAAGACATAACAAAACTGCAGATTAACCTTACAGGTAAGTTTTGCTTGTAAAGTCTATGAGGATGATTGGTTGGACCAAAGTAACCTATGGCTTTTTGAGGGTTTTTTGACATATCCAAGTAATAAAGAACTGTGCTTTGAAAAAGCTTGATGTTTAACAGGTAGGTCTTACTTGTCTTCCAAGAATTAGTATTGCTTGGAAGAGAAATATGACATGTAGTTAAAAAATCATCCGTAAATAGGTATTTGAGGAGTTGGGGTATTATAATCCTTCTTTCATGTGTTTCATGTCAAATTCTAGGTCTAGTTGCATCTGCTGGTGTCATGACAAACATTTTTTGTTTTGTTTTGTTAGTTTGGAGACACTTATAAAGGAGTCTGCATGATGGATTGATGCAGACGTTCACCTTTTGTGCCACTAGTGTAGATGTACTCTGTGTAAATAGCTTTTAGAAATCACTGCTAGGACTGGTGTTATCACAGGAAATAAGCAGGGAAGTCAAATTTCTGATGAACAGAAATCCCAAGGATTCAATCCCTCAGGAGACTTTATAATTATCCTTTCAGAACCTTTTCGTTGGAGTCAGGAAGATCAGATTGCTGCTTTTACAACTTTACATGGGTAGCTATGGATCTATGGTCTAGCTGGTCCTGCTAGGCAATCAAAATGACATAAAATCACACCTTTTCTGTGTGAGAACTTATGATTGTACCTGAGTAAAAATGCAAAAAATCTTTATCTAGTTTTTTTCTGTAGTCTTTTTAGTGGAAAGCACTAAGAGACTGAAACTTGCAGCTTCCGTACTTTTTGACATCGCTGTGTGTCACAAGGCCCATATTCCTTCCTGTCTAGATTGGAGCTGCAGCTAATCCTGTTTATACCATGAATCAGTTTAATTATTTAATTTAAAAACCCCCAAGCCATCGGCAGCAAAAAAACCCCCTAAAACATGCAAAAAACCAAACAAAAACCCAGAGAGACACAAACTCTAAACAAATTATGTGGAACTCCATGGTCATTTATTCAAAGGTTTTAAAAGCTTACTTTGGAAGATCTGTAATGGAAATCTCGTGGCCTAATGCTTTTGTTAACTATAAATTGATTATATTCAGTGGTACCTACTTAAAACTTGGTAGTTTATATCTGAAGGAAATCTATACATTTCAATTGATCCTACCATTTTTTTCCTGTATGCAACACAATCTGTGCATGTGCTGTGTTTCAAGTTGGCATTTATTGCCAACTTGGTATTATAAAGTGCTTTTCTTTAAAATTAGTAAAAATTTTTCTTTTTTTTTCATTGAAAACATCAGTACCTATGATGGTATTCTAGCTATAAAAATGCAATTAACTGAGAACAAGTAAAATCAAAAATACAGGTGGTTATTCACTGATAGTCTTCCTGTTGGATTTTTATTTTTCCTTTAAAGGAGATCTTCGTATTTTGGATTAATCATTTCCTTAAATCTGATTTAGAAAAAAACCTTCTTGTTTGGAGGAGAAAAAAAAGATGGGATGCGGTGGAATTATTTATATTTTTTATTACTTTACCAAGAGGTTATGATAGTCCCAGAGAAAGATTGTGGTGATACAGTATCTTGGAAAAATGTTGTGAAACTCCTAAATGTTCTGTGGTTTATCCCCATAAATCTCTTAGCATTGTTGTGTCTAACCTGAAGGCAAATGAACTGAACTGAACATGTGGGAATTGTTGGCATTCTAGACAAATTCATTTGACATCCATGTTTGGGCTAAATGGGAGGAATGTTACATCATCAAAAAAGACTTTGGTTTAATGTAAAAATTCGATCTCCAGCAAAGACATTTTTAAGGCTTTTGGGAGGAATTTCCTTTTTAGGAAAGGATTTCGAGAGGTTTATATGCATTAATGGTTGTAATCCTTACTAGCTGAGTATTGTATTACAGCATGGAAATATATATTGTTCTTAAAACAGAGATTTTAGGACCAGTATTTTCTAAAGTTATTTTAGTATTGTGTGAATAAATCATACTCGGTTTGTGTACATTTTTAAAGTCCCATTAATCCAAATATGTATGGTGTTCATCTTTTATTAAAAAGCATCATTATGTCCCTCACAATGAGTCATAACCATCAATAACTCTACAAAACAATTTCCAGTAAAAGACAACACTGAGATCCTTCTTGCATATAAATTTAGTGAAATGAAGGGTAGTAATCCAAAATAAATTTAAGATAAACAGATCAAGAGGATTAATAAAGCAGAACTATGAGATCTGTTTATTCTTGTCATGCCCAGTACCGCATCTCTGGGAACTTCTGATATGAAATAGAAAGTAAAGTTTCTGTGTAGATTGCTTTTACTTTGTGAGGATATACCATAGAACCATAGAATGTTAAGGGTTGAAAGAGACCTTAAATATCAAGGACAGGGACACTTCCCAGTAGAGCAGGTTTCTCAAGGCCTTATCCAGCCTAGCCTTGAACACTGCTATACATGGTATAAACCAACCAAAATTTTTCTCAGCTTAACACATGTGATACATATTTTTAAAGTAAAAAATACTGTTTTGTCCCTGTAATAGCAAGGAATTCTTAGGTTTAAAAAATGGGGTGGGAGGTATGTGCATATGAGGGCATAAACAAATCACAGTTTCTGAGTGGTAGTAAGCAATTTTATTGGTATCCAGAATAAGTTTGCAAGTGTTTCCTTCAGCTGTTTAGGCAGTAAGACATAACAGGAAGTAAATTACAGCATAGTGATTTTCAAGCAATATTAGAATAGAGAATTGAATGCTACTGTGTAAAATTAGTATGATTCATTAGCCAGTGTTTCTCTCTGTGTATCTCTTCTCTGCAGTCTGCTGTGGGAATTTTAAAGTGGTATTTTTAGAACCTTTTTCATTTCTTCATAAACCCTTAACAGGCTTTTTCCACTAAAAAAGGTAATTGGCAGAAAAGGAGAAAGTTTAATTTCTGGCTTCCCTATTCATCTCTTTCCACTTTCAGGAAGAAAAGTGGGTGACTGCTGTTTCAGTGCCTCTGCCGGATGATTCTTATGGACAGTGGCCTCATCCTCAGGCCTTTGTCACATGAGCACTCAAATCATCTTTGCGTCAAAGATTTTATATACTGAAAGTTTTTAAAATTATCATGAAAATAAGAACTTTACTTGAGCTTAATTATTTCTGCAAAAGCAGCAGTGGATTAGCTCTCATTCCTCCATTTCACGCTGTCTGAGCATTGTATCACAGTAATAATGAACAAGCAAACCTCCAGATTTTGTAGAGTAATCTTTAGCTCCATTTTGGCTCTGGTTAGGATTCTGTTATTTTAAGTTGCTGTCCTGAAATTATTTTTTTATTTCTCCGATTGCATTTTGCAAGCAAGTTGCTAAGAGAGGAAGAACGGACATGTTTTTCCTTAAATTTTGGTATAAATGTCAATTACCTCTTTAAAAACTCATAAAAATTGTCAGTGGGTCCAACAAAGAACTGAAGAAACAAAACTGAGAGGAATTTCATGTTGGACATTCTGAATATTGCTTAATTCATTATACAGCCTTCACTGGTTTGCTGTGTCACCCGCTCCCAATATTGCTTTTACGGTATCTTACATGCTATATTCTGATAACATCGTGCCTGTGATGCTTCTTCAAAGACCTAACTCTTCAAATGAAGATTTGAAATATTTAAAATTATGGCCTGTAAGATATTATGGGATTTTCATTTGCTTGAATGTCTCCATGTAGTCACTAACTTCTAGCAGGCAAATTGAACAATTGTTTCTGGTTTATTGCTTGGGAATAATCAGGGAACTGATGAAACTTGATGACTTTGAGTTTTCAATATGCTGGGTTATGGGGAATTTAACTAAAAGCAGCTTTGCAAGACCTATATAGCTGTGTTTGTGTGTTTGTAACGTGTGTTGCTTTGTACGTCTCAGCTGGCAGTGAGAACACATGTAGTTCACTGCAAAGAGATCCAGCAGAGTTAAACCACTGCTAAATTTCATAGGTTAGTTCTCAATGTATTTCTTTATTTTGTCTGGTTTTTGGGGTTTGTGGTTTGTTTTTTTTTTTGTAGCAACTCTCTAGTATATGATTTGATTACTGGTTTTTAGTGTTCATTAATATAAACATATTTTCTGTAGGTGCTTTGGGGAAGAGAACACGGTTTCAGGAGAAATATGTTGCACAGCTTATTTTGGATGTCCAAAGAAAAGATGAATTCCTCCTTCCTCACAGTGAACTGAGTCCAGCTCCAACACCTCTAGAAAGCTTAACAATAGTATGTATCTGAGCAGAATGGCTTTAATTTCTTAAAATAAAAATGTTCTGAGGCTTTTGCTAGGGAAAAATGTGTTGTGCCTAGAGAAACTTCACTGGACTTTTTGAAAGTTTGTGGAAGAGCTGTGGGGCAGTAATTTGCCTAATGTTAAAGGACAGGGGGTAAAACAACATATGGATGTCTGCAAGACAGATGTGGCTCCTCAACTAAGAGCATGTTTGCAAATATGATCTTCTGCAGTTCATGAATTAATTTTTAGTGACTAAGAATGATGAAGCTAGGAAAACAGGTGAGAGGCAGATTTTAAAAATTGCCTGCAAGGCATCACAGGCTTGCACGGATTCCTGTAGACTGACAGACGTATTCAGTTACAGTGCAAAGATAGGAAATTGCTCTGCTTATTTCTATGGCATGAATTATGTGAGTTGGTCCTACTGATCTCAAGGGTGTGCATGATGACTTCAATTATAAATTGCTGGAGAACCTCTGATTGAGTTGGAATGGCATTTTTCCTTCCTAAGGAGATTTGAAGTTATTTGAACTTGCTAAAGAAGCCAGAGATAAATTGAGGCATTATGGTCCAAAGTTTATACTTCAAGTAGGAAAGCCTTTATTAAAAAATGTTGTGCCTTGATAGACTTCCAGGTGAAGCAGAGATCTTAAGCAAAGAAATTTCACTGCTTCTCTATTTCTAAATTGAATGCATAAATATTTTAGGAGTATAATCTAGATTTTTTTTTTTTGTTTGCCCATTAGCATGTCCTTGGTGTTGCATTTGATTTGATGAAATGAGATTGGCTACATGTGTCACAACTTAGGCTTATGATAGCACTACATATGGCAACCCCTTAGATAGTGGGAGCTCAGGGGAGGCTGCCTGGTGAATGTCACACTTAGTTGTAGACTTCAGTTACAACTTACCTAGAACTGAATGATGGCATGCATTGTTCTCAGAGTTCCCAACTGGAATATTTTATGAGTGGTTTTTTCCAGTTATTCGCAGCTTTCTGAAGCATTTGCCTTTGTAGTCCGTTTCTGATAAGGACTTCAGTTTGGAATAAAATTATTTCATCATCTCAATAAAAATCGCTACACTGGCTTAGGCTGTAGTTATGACTCAGAATGAAATATTTTATCCTTGCTAATCAAATACTACTCATATCTCCTTTCAGTGAACAGACACAGAGTTTCTGAAGTAAGTTTAGCAGGGAATTTGAGAAAGAAAATTAGGGTAATTGGAACCTTTAAAAATCAGGCAGTCATGCTGATGTGATCCATACTTTCCTACTAAAATTTTACTGAGTGTAGCTTGAAAATAATGCTAGAGAAAGTAAACATATCTACACTGTTGGAAAAGTAGAAAGGCGATGCTAGAAACAAGAGGTTCTGGCTGCAGGGACAGAGTTGAGTTTTGTGCAAATCTGAGTGTCATGTAATTCTGTCGTAAGTTACTCAGGCTCCTCATTAAAGAAAGTGAGGCTTTCTGTCCCCACAGTCTACTTCTCAAAAAAATTTAAAAATTAAAAAACCAGAACTTTTTATTTCTGCATCTTTAGTGTGTCAAATTCTAGAAAATCTTGTAGTAATGTGCTGCTTTGAGGAAAACCTGAGGTATTTCAAGTTCAGACATTTTAATAGCTTGTGTGAGTGTTCTGCCACAGGTATTAGACCAGGTTTGACTAAGTAGATTCTTCAATTCATGTGTGCATTGAATTACCAGTTAAAGGGTTTTGGTTTTTTCCTCTTTTTGAAATATGTTTTTGCTGATAATGTAGTATCAAAACACAACTTAGTAGTGTAGTTTGTCAGTGCAATGTAATTAACTTTAGCAGTGAATCCTAGTGATTCTTTTGCCAGGTCTGATTTCAAATCTGTTGGCTTTGAGTGTATCTTGAAGTTATTTTAGCTAAAATTGGAGTTAATGATATTTTCCTTCTGCCAAAAACTACCAATGACGTAATTGCATCTCCATCTAAATTTAGGGAGGATACTTGTATCTTGTATACTTTTAAAAGACTATTCATGGCAAATACATAGAAGTTAAGTCTTCAGAGGTGCTGAGAATCTGTACAGAATTAACATATGCATATGGAAAGTTAAATTATGGTAGGGAAATTTTCTTCCAATTCTGTCCAGAGTTCTTATTTTACATCTGCCATTTGCAGATAAAGGAAAATGCTCTGTATGTCTCAAGATAGGATTTGTCCTGGATGAGTGGAAAATTTCCTAAGAAAATTATAAATTCTGACAGTTTAGATAAAGGCCAAGTTGAGACTGGTCCCACCTAATTTTCATCTCCTGTTTTAGGGTGCTTACTTCTATGGTCTTAAAGTTTTCCCCTTAGTCTTGTTCAGTAGGAAGACTGAACAAGTTATTTTGCAATTAAGCAGTGAGTAATTTAATTCTGTTAAAATAGAATCAAAATAATAATGTGTCCGATGGTTGGATTGGTAGCTGTGCTGATTTCTGGTCAAGGGCTTCGTCCTTCCCTCTGGTGCTGAGCTGTTATGTTATCTCAGGTGCTGCTAGGGGCAAAACTATTCGCATTTCAAAATAAGTATTTAGGATTGTAAATTCAAACCTTTGCTCCCAGGTCAGTTTCTGTGAAAGGAAAGCCTCTGGCTTGAGGTGATGCATAAAGACCCTTGATATGAAGTGATATGTTTAATAGTTTGATTAGTTACTAAAAATTCAGAGCTATTTTTATGTTTTGAGGGAATGAGGAAGTTCTTTTTATATCTAGGAATGGAAGTCATGCATTGAAACTCTGGCATGCAGTTGCAGTAGAGTTCAGTTGATCAATATTCATAGTGAAGCTAAAGTAATTAGTAGTATTTATACAAGTTAGGTTTTAAAAATTATGTAGACCTGAAGGTGGAAATTTATAACTAATTGCCATATAAATTAATTTGTAATTTATGTTCCACCTAATGAAGTATCATTATACTAGTTTTAAGATAATTTTCCACTGAGAGTGGTAGATAATCCTTATATAGTCTAATGTAGTAAGAGAAGAAAATGATGGTATTAAGTTTGACTTTAAAACTGCGAATATCTTCTTTATTTGCTTTTTAAAAAGCATATAATGTTCACATTCTCTGTCAAATCACAGTTTCCTTTCATTTATGTAGTGATAAAATACTAGTGATGAATGCAGATAACCCACTTCAAAGCATTCCTGTTTGCTCTTTGTTCTTCTCTGGACCTTCGTTTTGACCTTGCCAACGGAAGATACGAATGAGAAACAGCTACTACTGGGACATTGAAGGGAAATTAATAGGAAATTTGAAAAACTGTTAATATAAATCCATTATCTGTTTTTAATAGATCGTAAAAACTACTACTGGTAACTAAAAACTAGTGCTATGATAATTGGTTTCAGGACCAATGATTTTGGTTTGAGTTTGTTTTTCAAGGGAAGAAGTAGTATTACAGCTACTTCCTCTTTGCTTGCAGCTAAGGAAATCTTTTGTTGTTTTCAAACAAACACAAATTCTACAAACATAGTAATTTGCACTTTTCAGCCATAGATTATATTATTTTCTTCTTCAGGTTAAATGATGGGCAATGAACTACAGTTAGCATAATTTTTTGTAAAATTTAAAGACTCTTTAAATAAAAAGTGTGTTCCAGAGGAAATTTTATGGAAAATCACAAGTAGTTGTCTGGGAGCGAATGTTTTCAGAACGTGCTGGCTCAGTGAGGTCTTTACAGTCTGTGTTTTTGGGGTTTTTTTAATTTACAAAACTCCTTTAAAAAAAAAAGTCCCTGTAAGGAATTTACTGCTAAAAGTTGTTCTTTATGTAGATGGGTTTTGCTGATATTTAAACAGAAGTCCTTAAGTTCCCGGAGGTACAAGGTGGCTAGCCTGAAAATCTGCATTAATGACCATAACATTAATCTGTTTCAGTTGTCTGTGTGTGTATAATAGAGGATGAAATTGTTTGTAATTCTATGAGCAACAAATTGAAAAGGAAGCTGCCTTCAGCCCTTATTTAAATAGAAAGTTGATATTAGGTAACTTTCAAGTTTCTCTGAATGCTGTTCCTTATGCATAAGAAACAATATATGTGTAGCAAAAGTGTTTTGGATGATAATTCCTTGTGGTGGCTTCATTAGTTAGTTATTCCGTCATAATGGTAAATTACTTCCCGTGGTGTATTTCTGTAACAGGAGTATTATCCCTTTTCAAAGAACTCTATATTTTTTCATATTTTGAAGGCGTAATTCTATCTTTTTTAAAATATTCTTTTTCTCTTCTGACAGAATTATGATTTAAATGATGACACAGTGCTTAATGAGATAAAATTAGCAGATGCTGATCAGTACCAGGTTCCTGATTTGTGCGCGGAAGAGCTTGCTGTAATCCTTGGAATATGGTAAGTTAGTTTATGGTTACTTTAAAGAAAACCCAAACAAACATCTGCGTGAATCATTGTGACAATGAAATAATGAAATAGTGAAATGATGAGTTGATGGGACTTTTTTCCTTCCTTATTATATAGTCTGGCTAAAAGGCTTAAAGATTTGCATTATACAAGGATAGCATTTTCAGTTATCTCAGAGTGAGCATTAGTGTCCTGTTCAGAATTTCAGCAGTATTTCATTAATAGCTTTATTGTTGTTTTACCTTTAAAAAGCTTTATATTCGTTGTGCTTCAGGTTACTTACATTTCAAATATGAGCTGGCATTAGATACTATACATTGATAGCACTTTGTTAAATTTTGAAAACATGTTTCAGATTCTGCAATTGCCAGCTTCCTGTGAGTATCAGCCATCAAGAAATACACTGCCCTGCTATTCAGTGAAATGGGAATACTTGTATGAATTCAGTGTCCATTGCTAGTTTAAAGCTATAGTATAAAGTCCTTGTGGTTTTGCACCTCGGTTTTCTCCCCTCAACTTTTAGAAATTATATGCTACATAAGTTTTGGAAATAGCATAGAAGAACAAAAGGCAGCTTGAGATCTGAGGATCAGAAGTTACAGCATGTAGGAGTGTAGTATAGTCAGTCAGTGACTTTGGTGCAATGTTCATCATGACTGACTCTCAAAGGGCTTTCCTGATCTATGAGTTGCTAAATGATGGAATCTATTTGATCCAGTTTGAGGACAATGTAGTGAACAGTGGGTTGACATAAATTCTTAGCCCAGTCACTTTTAGTCTTTCACACACTGACTCAAGGCAAAGCCTTTCCTTTCCTGAGGACCATTCTCAGGAGGACTTCATTTTTTAACACAGTACTGTCTTATGTTCAGATTATATAATCCTTCCTGTTCCCTCCCTTGTAAAGGAAATTTTAATTTGCCTATTGCTATGTTTCTCTTTCTTTTCCCTTTTTTTTAAGGGTACAATATGAGTTTTACATTGGCTGGCTGCAGAGTAGGTTTCTTGGTCACAGTGTTTGACTTTGAAACCACCACTGTCATGTTCTGGACAGTGGCTAGGAACCATGTTGACTGCCAGTTGTGTGTATGCGTGAATTTGGCAGGACTCAAGGCAAGACAAAACTAAAGAGAACTGACCAAACCAAATTCAGTGTTGCTTCTCTATAGGAATGGTAAATGCCATTCCGTTGGCGGGATAATGTTAAACAGCTGAAGCTGTCTCAGAGATGGAGACAAGATTTGATATCCAGCCATGTTGCAGGAAGGATGCTGCAGTAGGATGCTGGCTTTCAGAATTCTTGTAATGAAGTGGAGTTTAGGCTTGGATTGCTGGCTGTACCCTTGGTGTCCATACCACCTATTGGTATGTCATTTTGTGAGGTGGCATAGACATGTTAAAGCATTTAGCATTGGCTTTTAAGGAAAACATTCTTCTCAAGCCTTAGCTATAGCAGATTCTGTGCTTTTCTTTCTTGCATGAGAACTGCAGTTCTGGAGAGTAAATGCTTCATTTCATAATTAATAAGTTAGCTTTAGAATTCCTGTAAACTGTTTAATTTTTAATAGCTTTAGCAATGTTCTTTAATATTTTTCAGCTTTCAAAATCAGTTCTTGAAACAGAAGTATGTAGCCATAATCCAAAAAGTGATGCTTTGATTGCCATTAATTCCGCTATTTCAAATATGGCTCACCAAGTCCCAGAGTATATAACTCGTTAGTTAAGATGGATACTTTATCCGTTAAGCTGTCAAGGTAGAGCTGATTAATCAAATTTATGAACTGATTGTAGTCTCTTGACAGTTAGCTTTTGCTGATTTACTAGAAAATACTTTTTTCTGCTGTACAGTACATCTTATTCCAAGGTTCTGTTTTATCTGTCTAAAGAATGTCTGTTTCTCATTGTTTTCTTTCCCTCTTTTATTTTAATAAACTCCTTAAGACAGGATTCAAGAGTGGGCAGAAAATACTTTACAAAACTGAATGATGTGATGATTAGTGACTTCTCTTCGTATTGTTATGAAAAGATCCCTCATCACAGATCTTGCACAGTAGATCCTGAATTCCACTCAGATTTCAGCTCCTGAAATTCTCTGGGATGAACCGGTTAACCTGTCCTTGAAATCGGAATAGATACAGGTCATAGAAATGAAATTTCCATGGAGTAGTCTGTCAAGAGCTAACACAGTCATTAGAAATGCTTAAAACCAAGGTGCAATTTTATTCTAGATTCAGATTCAAATTATAGCTTTAAATTTGATTTGATTCAGTATGGAAAATAATTAAAACAATTTACTTGTTCTCCTGTCTTTCAAGACTTACATTTCTGTACTTATTCGTCTTTAAGCTTTGTAAATGGATGTGGCAGAAGTGGAAATCAGAGATCTATTTTAGCACTGCTTTGGTCTGGAAGAGCTGCATCTATGTACTTCAAAAAGCTGTGACAAAAATCGGTCTAGAATAAAAAGAGGATGAATCCTTTCTGCTTGAATCAATGTATTTTTAGGATGATGAAAAATAAGTTCCACTTTTGTTAAAATTTAGCTGTCCCTTGGTTAAGCTTTTTCAAAAGCTGTGGTTATGTCATTTAACATTCTGGTTGCCTAACTGCTTTGGAGTTGGTATAATACTTGAAGTTTTCTTGCTGCTTTTTTTTTCCTCTTTTTTTTTTTTGGGTATCTCCCTCCCCCCATGCGTAGAGAAACTTTTGTTTACCTGAAGTCACATTTGTGTTTGTGGCTAGTGTTTAGTGACTTGGGTTGACTACATCAAGCCGACTAGAAGTCATTCTGCTAGCAGCTGACATTAGATATGGAAAAAAGTAACTAAAGCAGTGAAATCCTTTATTACTTCCCTGTTTGCATGAAAATTTTCATGAGGAAGGGAAAAAACAGTGAGACGCATATATACCAGAATTTGTTTCCGAGCAATGTTGTCTAAACTTTTCAAAACAGTCCACCAACAGCATAGCAGTTGGGGTTTTTTTTCATATGAGGAGATGAGGGAAAATGTATTGAAGCAGTAGTTAATAAACTTTTCTCTATGTCCTTGTGGCCACACTCATATAGCTTGCTGAAATACCAACATAAATGGTGTGAAGTGTGTATGGAACCTCCATCATGGGAAGTCAGTGGGAACAAACTGTATAACCATTTGTCTGAAGTTAGAGGTTTGTAGTGCAGGAAGCAGAGTTGGAAGAGCTCTCAAGCTGCCTTCTAGAAATTGTTGTGAGTAGTCTGTGTGCATTTAAGTAGAAGTCATGTGTGAATAACCAGGCAAAGTCTTATCTCCAAAGTAAGTTGCGTAGTGTAGAGAGAGCGTAATTTCAGTCTGTAACCTATTATCACAATAAGTATCTTTGCAATTTTAGCCAAGAATATGAAGCCTGCTGCAGAATTTAGTGTGATAAATTTGAGCTTATGTATATAGCCATTATATGGGTTTGGTGATGATCCATCATCTGTGGTACAGTTTAGGATTTTTTTTCACTTGGTATTTTTGGTTTTAACAGGGAGCTTGAGTTACAGCTTTTTTTTGCTTTTGTGCGGTTTGGTGGTATCTCTTGTAGTGTGTTTGTAAATGTTGGGGAGCTGTTGTCTAAGGAGAACATGCACCCACACAGAGTTGTATGCCAAATTTCTGTATCGTCTCTGTAAGCATATCCAACTCCAAATAAAATAATTTTGATTCTCACCTCTGTGTATTCTTCTGGTTTTCCCCTTGTGAATACTTCAAGGTAATGGTAATGCTGGTTAGTGAGAGATGGACTCCTGTGATCACATGTCTTGAGTGACTAGAAAGATGGTGTTTGTCTGAGATTACCCTTCAGCACTTCTTGAGCATTAGCAGTTTTTTGCTTTGCAGAATCTGCATTTAATTAGTTATAGGATTTTAACTCAAAACAGATCTCTGTAAAAACAAACAATGGATTTTAAACTTTTTAGGATTTGTGCAATTGTTATTCCCATAAGCTTAAACCGAGTAAGACATTTCACTTGAGAATGGCATTGGAAAGGTACTTACAAAATATCTTGGTCCCCTAAATGGTTCTTTATTTCTGTGACTGTTTCTAGGTCTAGTCATTTTCTGCACATACCATACTCCCAGTTGTCGTTTCCAGAATGTCCATTAGACTTCTGCAAGTTTGAAAAATGTGTTCTGAATAATGTAATTCTAACGATGAAATCAGCATTGTTTTATTTTTCTTCTCTTTACAGTATAGACTTCCAAAAGAATAATCCAATACACAAATTAACTGAAGAGGAACTTCTGGCTTTTACTTCAGTAAGTAACTTACCTAGCATTCTTAGTAAACATGTTTTCACTTTATATTTAGGTACCAAGCAGTAATCTGTCAGTCACACTAACCAGGAAACTGTTTGTAAGCCAGATTTGTGTTTTAGCTAGTCAGATGTTTCATTAATTCTTTCTTATTTCAAGAAATTAAAGTATGCTGAAGTTCAACCTTATTTTCAGCCATCATCATGCAGGAAAAACTTGACATCTAAAAATTTAATTTCATCACAAAACACATACAAAAATTTTTAAGTGTTTTAAGTTTTATTCACTATATGAATTATAATGTAATATGCAACTGTATAACAGCACTCTTCTTGTGATGCTAGTGTTAAAAGTGCTTCTTTTTAAACAATATTCAAGAGGAGTTCTAAAGAAATTTCAGCCTTATAGTGTCAGATTTATTCAGTCTGTATCAGATGTTCTGCTTAGACACGTTTCTTCCCAATTCAGTGGCTGATTTGCTGCAGAACAAGTCCGTAACTTCCAATGAAGCTTTGAAAATTCTCAGTATTTTTAATGTAATTTTTTTTTTTACTCAAGACAAAACACAATTTGCTTCTTCCTTGATCTCTTCTGCTTTTGTGGGGTTTTCAACATTAGTTTAGATGGGAGGGTGTAGGAGGAAAGGCTTGTCATCATGTTGTCTTTTTTGCTTACTTTCTGCAATGTTAGGCTTAAGTTTGGGTGCAGTAAAGAGGACTTGCTCTCCTACCCAAGCCTTGTAGTCTGAGACTGTGTTGCTGTAATAGTGTCATCTGAAAAAGTATGGTTTTGGATCTCAGCAAAAACCCTTTTGATTTCACTTGTGCTGGACTAAGAACAGTAATCTAAGGTTAGCTGTGGTAGTGCTTGGCTAACGGTTTTTTGTAAAAGGAGGCTCTATCTGTAAAAAAGATCATCCTAATCTTACTAGATAAATGTAAAATAGGTTGGTTTAAAAGTGATATTTGTTTAGGTCCTTCTGCTAATATAGTACGTGGAGGGGGGGATGCACGAGGGAACTGAGTGAATTGCTGTAAAGCAGTTTGGTTTTTGTAGGTTTTCTGTTTGTTGCTACAATGATTGTAGTGATACAATTCCTCGTTATATAATTTGTGAAGTATTTTGTTTTGAACTACAGTTTTGTTCTGGGCTTGGGGTATTTTTTGTCTCCCAAAAGGTAGGAATAGAGAGCAGGAAAAAGTTGAAATATAGAAAAAATGAGACTGTCCACTCTTCTTTCCTATTGCAGTTATCAAAGTATCCAATAAGAATATTAAAGAATGATGACTGTTAAAGGAGAACAAAAGACTGCAGAAATAATAAATACATGCAAAGTAAGGAAATGTACATATAGAAATAACCTGTAGGAGTGACACCAAACTGATGAACTGAGTACTGTAAGCTTTTTTTAAAAATGGTGAAACTGTTACAGTACAATTTTTCCCCCAAATATAATGTTAGTGCAAATGTATGGAGTTTCAAGATATGCATGTAATTTCATTAAAACAAATCCTGCCATTTTGTTGTTAAAATAATGTTAAAGCAGTATATAAAACAATAGAAATAGGGTTTTCTGTGAAAACTCAGACTCTTCCTTCTCTTATTTTGTTTCTGAAGTCCCTGGACTAATTTGTATAGCCCTTGCTTCAGTCTCCTCACTACCCACTATTGTTCACATCATTCTTGGGTGGAAAAACAGCCATTACATACCTGAATCTTGAGATAACTTCTCCATATATTCTATCATTTTAATACTAAATGGAGTGATATTCTGATAATAGAACATCTTTAACAAAATTGACCCTACTCCTGTAGAGGTGTACTTTCTAGAATAATGAATGTAGGTGTGGGGTTTACCTGTTTTAACACTTGAGTTTTCTAACATTTGAATATTTTGAAAGTTTTACAGCAGATTAGAAAAAGTCAAGGTAGCTTGTGCACTTGGGAAAAAATGTAATTGGCCTTTCTGTCATCCTTTATCTGCATTGCTTGACAGATAATATTACCTGTTACATCAGATGTAAGAGATCTGTTGGGTGAATTCTTCATCATGATGGGAAAATTAAACTGCATTTTTCTGCCATCTAGTGGCTGATCCCTCAAAAATCACAGGACAGATGATTAACTTTTTAATTGTTTTATTGCAGTGGCTGTGGGGAGCTTATGTTTTCATTTATGTATTTATTTATACTTTTATAGAGCTGCTAACTCAGCTACGTATATGGCTTGCTTCACGCTTGTGAGATCCGCAGCCACTATCAGGTTAGGTCTCCAGAGAAACAGCTGAGAGGTCTGTGTAGGCTTCCCTATCACTTTGTGCTCAGAGTAGCAAAATAGAAGGGCCTATGGCAATAGATGAACAGGAATGTACGTCTCACTGTAATGCAAAATGAACAGCAGTGGCATGAAGTAGCTGGTAGTCTAAACATTAGAATGAATAATAATTTTCAGTATCAGAATAGTGTTCTTTAAACTTTTGCTTAATGTTTCCAAGTTAATTGAATGTAGGGACACAGTTGAATCTTAGAATTATTTTGACCTATGCTCCCAAAATATAAACAAGAACAAGTATGAATTGTAATAACACCATCGCAGATCTTTCCTGGAAGCTGAAACCAGGAATCAGATATTAGCTTATATCAGTTCTTTTCAATAAATGTGCCTTTTGTGGCTTTTGAATCTGAGCCTAAAATGTGAATTTTACAATTTTTTAAAATTGTGAATTTTTACAATTCCGCACTGCAGAATTTTGTGATGAAATCTCTGAGTTCTTTTGTGTCTTAGATCTGAGTCACTGAGGCAAATCCATCACAGCTCCCTGGCAGTAGGAATGTTCTGTGTCCATGTTAACACAGCCTTGGTTCCTGCAGCGTCTGCTAGGAACTAATTTAGTGAGTAAATTAAATGGCACCATAGCTATTATCACTTGTATTTAAGGTATTTACCAAGCTTTGGTACTGCCAAAACATTAGGCAAATGAGCACTGTATCAATGCTGCTCTAGTAATTTCTTTAGCATCAAACTCTGTGTGTGTGTGTGTGTGTGAGCAGGCATCTTCTCAGCCTACATGTGGATTCCTAAATCTGCAGGCTGGTTAGATGGTTGTCATGCATTCATCTGATATCTACTGAAATTCATGATTCCTCAAAAAAGCAAGGCATTTCAAGTTACCTTAGGAAACTTGAAAAATTACAAGGCATTTTTAATTGATCTGTGGATCATCAAGAGATCCTCTTGCTTTGGACACTGCAAAATAAATGCGTGTGACATGCAATTTCTCTCGAGCAGAGAGAGTAAAGATCTAGGTAGTACGAGAGGGAGAGGATGATCAATTTGGACTCAAGTAGGTGATGTTGTCCTGCCTTGTACTAGGTGCAGTTTGGAAAGCTGACATTCTAAACTCCCTTTTATATCTGTAAAAGTTGAAAATTACTGGATCTGTAAGAGATATCTATACACCTATATTTGTATTTATATCTATTAACATAACTTGTAAAACTAAAAATAACACTATTAATTCACTGCTTGGCAACCGCAGTCAATTACAAAAGAATTGCTGCTTTTCATTTACTAAAGTCACTTGGGAGTAGTTGCTGTTGTCCTAAAAGCACTATCTTTTGTAACTAAGAATTGCTTTCAGTGTTGTGAGGTGTGTATGTAGTTTCATTGGCTGGGATAGCAGCTCTTGTGACAAGAATTTGGACTTAAATTTTGAGATGTTCTAGTCGAATCTCTTAACCCATCAACATAATATTTCAACTTTTAAGATGTTAATCCGTAAGTGAAATTAGATGCATTTGATTTTTTTTTTCTGCTGACAGTTCAATTGTTGATGCAGTATCTTTACATGAGAAGTAATGTACCTTGCATTCTACATTTTAACGTAACACTAAACACAAAATAAAACATTATTTTTGAGGGGGATTAAATATTATTTTTCTCACACTTAATAGTTTCGGAAAACAATTACGAAGTTTTTTTTATTAATTCTCTTATGGTAAGCACTTGGTCTCCTAAGAAAGCTAAGATATTTTTTAGAAATCTAATATCACAAAAGCTACTTTGGAGACACAGTTATACAGTTGGTATTTGGTGAACTTTCTGATTCAGCTAACTGAATATTGCACTTGAAAGCCGTTTTAAAGAGAGGGAAGGTAGAACAGTAAGCCAGTAGTGAGACTCAGTGCTTCTCTGGTAGAATTACTGGTTTCTTCCTTTTAATAATTTTTTTCCTAGAGCTTTCTGTGTAGGATGTAGGAAGTAGACAATGCAAGAAACCAAAGAACTAAATCAGTGCTGCTTTTACATTGATATTTTGTAGCTTGGTTTACTCCTAGGTCCCCAAGTTAGTTTTACAATGCCTAAATGTGCTTCCTTACCTTCTTTAATTTCAGTGGATTGTTATTAATGTAAAAATACAATTGTGAAGTTCTGCTGTATTTTATATTGGTCAGCAGTTTTTCCCTAGAATTACACAAGTACATCACTGAGCTGTAAATCAGTGGCCAAAATGCTTTTTTTAGAAAAAAAAACCTTTTAGGACATGAGCAAAAGTAAGCCTTAAAATCGTTTCCATTACATATTTGTTTTTTGCATATTTTGAATAGGTAATACAGTTCAGACAGTATACCATAGAGGAGATGAAATGAATGACAGTGCTGTGTAAGTGTACATGGTATTAAAAAAAAAAAAATTGAAATTATATTTAAAGCTTTATGAAGATGTTTGTGATGTGAACGTAAGTTTTAGAACAGGAGACTGCAAACTATTTCTGAAAAGTAAAAATGTCCCAGGAACACATGAAACATCTGTTTAAGAACTGATAAATATTCCTTGATGTTATAATTTTAATATTATGCAGTTCTTACGGAGAAGTAGGGAAAATATTGAATGGTGTTGCATTTTTCTCTTGCAACAGAGAAAAATGTTTTCTTTCTTAAAAAGAAGGCTAATAAGATTAGACTCTGCAATACGAGTTCTTAGAGCTTCACAGAAAGCTTATACTATAGCTTGTAGTTTGCATACTAGGGAAACAATTCAATGTTTCGTAGTCTAATGTGACACTCCAACAAATATCCAAGATTAAGGAGCTGCAGCTGGTCCTTAAAATTGCCCATTCCATTTGTCGAAGCCCTTGAACAGTCCAGGGAGAAATGGTTTTTGTGGTAAATGTGATGAGCACTTAGCCCAGTGTGGGAGAATATTACTTTTTTCCCTTATTAGTGTGTTATGATCAAGGGACATCAAGTGGCAGCAACAGTACTAACCTGTAGGGGACTAAGAAGAGAAAGTAACCAGAAACTGTGAAGGAGAAGCCTTGCTTTCTGCATCCCACATCTTAGCCCCATATTTATATCCTTTGGAATACATGGAAGATGAGAAAGAAGAGAAAAGGGACCATGGAAAATTTAGTTGCTTTGGTTTCTTATAATTCTGAGCCTTCATAGGATTTATGGAGAGTAGAAAAGTCGGTTTTTTTATTAAGAGGGAAAAGGAAGCTCTGGCAGTTCTTCTGTTTCTGGACACTTTGAACAGGTGAGGATATCTTTCTTAGAGAGGGGAAAAAGTCCAGTGTAATAACTTGTATTTTGCTTGGACTACGAAACTGAAGGTATTTACCATCCTCTAACAAAAATAATGTATCATTCTGAAATTGTTCCAGTAATGCTGTGAGGGATACCAAGGTCTGATCAAGGTCTTGGAGAATGTGGAAGGAGTCTGCAAAATCTAAGGAATACTATGTATTCCAAAGACAGACCAGATGGGAATGTTTTTCCTCTGTGCTGTGCTACTGATTCCATAAGAGACTGTTTTTACGGAGGAATTTTAGGGTGGTTGGATTTTTTTTTCCAGGGGTGGGCATTTATTGAGTGTAATAGAAGCTAATGCTGTATGTTTCCTTTGAAAATCACAGTGAAGAATTATAGTGCACATTTTATTGAGTGTGTGTATATGAATATGCATACATGAATACTTTTTCTGCTCTTCACTGTAGAAGGGGGCTTCGGGAGGAGGGAGTGGAAGGTGGAAATGGAAATGCTTTGTTTTTCCTCATCTTTTCTATGGCATTTGCGATATTAATGTGGAACTAGGGAGCAATCAAATCATGGCATACGATATTTTTAATGTTAAGCCTTCCTATCAAAACTCTATAAAACTAACATGCCAATTTGGTTTCTAAAGAGAAGTTGTTTGTATAGCTTAAATAAAAGCAGTGCATTTTTCTCTGCTGAGAAAATGGCTGCAGTTTTTTTATGTTTTATAAGCAGCAAGAGTATTGAAAAGCTCATTAAGAGTGCCATGTGTCTCTACTGCTGTAACTTTTGTGGCTTTATAAAAAGTTTCTTTCACTTCTTTTCTAAGCTGTGCTGCCCATTTTGAATAGCCTCTGTTGGTTACAAGATTATAACACTGCAAAGGCTTTCTCTCAGCAAAGCCCTGCTAGTTACTAGTGAGACTTTTTTTAAGTAAATGAATTCAAAGCTAGTCTATTCTTTTTTTTTCTTTCATTTTTTTTTCTTCTAAAGACTTTTATTCAAAAGTCTGAATCATTTTGCAGGAATGTCAGGATCTAAACACTTGCTAATTTAACGCGTGTATGCCTTCTGGCTCATCACACAGTACTGGGAAATCAGGTTGAGTATAGCAAAAGAGAAGCTGCCTCTTTCTGCTGCATGTGCAAAGACTCGACTGGATCTCTTGGAAGCTGATTCACAAATTGCCTGGTACTTGGGTTTGCAGTGTTTTGTGGGTAGGAAGCCGGCCTGCTCTTGTCAGTCATGTTTGCTGCTGTTGTATGCGTTTAGAAGTTTTAGTGTAAAGTAACCGTGTGCTGTAGTACATGTGTTGCAGGGCAGGGGTGAAGCTTGCATTCCATTCCAAAACTGGGATTAAGTAACAGTCTGTCTGAAGCTGGTTTGTTTTACAAAGTATCAGATTTCAACATAATTGACACTTTTATCCCTTTCAACTTTGTTCTCCTCTGTGGTCTGCATTCTTCCCTCAGTCCATGGGATCCACAGCTCTGCTTGCATCATATCTTGCGAGAGATGATTCCTGATTTATTGTGTGCATTTCTGAGCAAGAAATTTGGGATAGCCTTTCCTTTCTTGCATGGTGTGCTCTTTTGTATAATCCATAGAGAATTACTCAAGCAATAGAATTTAGTGGGCTCACTGAAACTGCAGTGGTAAAAGAACATGAAAATCATGTTTAAATATTGGTAGATTTTTTGCCTGTCTAAGGGTTTGAGAAGTTAAGCAGGCAAATTTGATGACAGTTAATAACATTTTTTCCCACAGCAGCCTTTCTTCTCCCCCTCCTCCTTCCTCTTTATCTATCAGCAGCTCACTTATTTTTTCTAACAGCCTCTCTGACAGCCAGTTGACATGTCCCAGGCTTCCCTTCCCCCTCTCATGTCCTTCACCAGTTATAACTATTGTAATTTACTTCAGCAAGAAAGATTTTGTTGCAACAAGAAGGAGAAATTAACCCCCCTATTCAACAAAATGCTGTCTGAGGTATCATCTGAAGGAAATAAGACGTTCTCACTGTTCTGTCTGATGCTTAGTAACCTCCTTTTGATGATGTTAAGATGGTTAGTTCATGTGTTATCAGTACTAGCAGTCACTTTCTTTAGTGACTTATATTCTGATCTGACTGGCTGGACAGGGCGCAGATGAACTAAACAAGGAGTACATCCAAACCTCCCTTTTTTCAAAGTAAATTTTTTGTTGTTTTCCTCTCTATGAGGAAGAATTATTCTTAAAATTTATATAGCTGTAGTAATGTCTTGCTCCTATCTTCTCTCCGTACCTAAATATCGTCCCTTCGTTTGTTTTTCATCCTAAGCCCATACTTCAAATATTACTCAAACCTTGCTTGTTCCATAGCATCTGAAAAAATAAAGGTGGTTGACTTCTTCTTTGCTAGTGTCTAAGCAACTTGAGTTTAATTTTCTCTGATGATATCATGTCTATGTTTCAGCTGCAAGTAGAACGTTTTTCATATCAGTATGCCAAACAATCTTTATGGTCTATGTTAAAGATGAAATATAGAACAAGTAACAATTTTTTTTTTAACTTAATACACCTTAGGATAGGTTTGATTACAATGTCATAGTCGTTGATTGCAGTCATGGAATATGTGGTTTTTCTTCCCTCCCAAGGTGTCTGAAATGTGCAAATCTGATATTGATTCATTTTTCAAGAGTAAAATGTCTCTGTCCTGTTGTTCTTGGTTTTTTTGGATGCCAGTTATAGCTATTCTATTCTAGCTGCTTTGGGAAAAACATGATATGAACTTGATAAGCAATAAATCTATCTTACCCCATTTCTACACCACTTTCTTTTTCTATTCCCCCAAAATTAGGGGTGAAAAAAACCTGAAATGGTTCCGATGATTCTTCCTTCCTTTAATTTCTTTTTCCTTTGGTCTTTTTTCTTTTTGATGTTTTAGGTAGCCATGCTGCTGGAAAGGATTTTTAATTGGTATTTTCTTTTGTACTTTTATTGACAGACAAATCAAGATTTTTGAGGAAAAAAATGTTTAATCAAGTTGTAAGTTTATAAACCATGGACTTTTGAAAGGAGATGTAATTGAGAAAGATTTGGAGTAACTATTTTTGAAAAACTTTCCAAAGAAAGATTTACAGCTTAGATTCATGGAAGTACTCCTTTACTTGCTTAGCTGTCCTCATTTGAGTAAACACTGTTCTGTTCAGCAGTGATCTTGGTTATGGTTTTGTACATTGTCCTGCCCTTGTATGAGGAGTTAGTTGGCTACAGTATGTTGTGGAAAAACATGGTGCCCTCTAGGTTACAGAAGGACAAAGATTAAGCAACTCTGATTCTGGTATTTCCACAATATTTCCTTTCCTTTCTTTTATCAGAAGCAGCACATTTAAATAGAAAAATGGAATCTTAAAGTGCTGTTGGCCAGAAAGTAAGATGTTACGGTTAAATTAATTTGTGAAACATTTGAATACATCTGTATGGAGAGTGGATGTATATTTATTTTACATGTATTTTTAGAATGCTTGAATTAAAGTACCGATCACGTATTATATGACTGAGGGGGGGAAGCTTTTATTCTTGCCACCAGGACCCCATTGCTCAGCTGGTTTTTTTTTCTTCCAGAAACAGATTTTAACTGGTATAATTTACAGGTCAATAAAGCAAGGTGTTATTTTTAGTACTTATTTGTAGCATCAAATATGCAGGAAAACTTCATAAGGTAATTCACATGAAGTGTTTGAGACCCTTATGAAAAGCAATTTCCAGTTATGCAAATACATGAATAATAAGGTTCGTATTCAGTTCATGAAGGTTAGCCCATTGCATCAGGAAGTAGAACCAATGCCAGTTCATTTAATTGACTGTTCAAGCAATGTGTGATCATAAATGAGTCTCATGATTACTGTGAGAAATTTCAGACTTTTTTCTGGTATGATTTATATGCCTAGCATATAGTATATATGATAATATGGTATAACGTAAATACTTTTGACATGTTTGGATTGGCTGCATTAATCATAGCAAGGAGGGTTCTTAGTTATGAAGACTATTCAAATAAAGGCCAATAAAATGTTTAAAAGCATCATGTTCTGCATGTTTCAGTTCGCAAAAATGTTTTAAAATATTTACGCTATTTAATGTTTTTCTCTCTGGGAAGCTGAGATTTGAGACCTTTTCTGAACTGAAATAAAAATCATGATGCTAGCTATTAGTTGATATATTTTGACATATTTGAGGATTTACTGTCTTGTCTATATTATCCTTAAGCATGTCTTGCATTAATTAAGTTGGAGCTTGGGCTTTTTTCTTTCTTGAAAGACTTCGTGTCTTGTGTCAGCTAGATTTTCTTAAGTACATTTGTCAGAATACATTGGCCAACACATTCTCCAATGAATTCTGTCTAGTCTAGACAGAAGATGAGAGAGAAAATACTTTTTACGGATTTCTATAAATAGACCGTGAAAGATTTTTCTGTGCTGTAAGATTAGATGTTTGATTTCATAATTGCAACACTAGGAGAGGGAAAGCATAGGCATTGGGTATTGTACCTAATTCATTTTTTTATTGTTTGTTAGAAACAATGTTTTCTTTGCTTTTTAGTTTAATACATATCTGTCAAAGCCTTACAGTTTTGGAATAAAGGAATGAGATATGTTTAGAAAATTGTTTTTATTTTGAACAGCTTGCATGGTCTGAAGCTCTTAATAGCTTAGTAGTAAGAGTCAAAAAGCAAGCAGGACATTTAGTGGCTGGGGTAAGGACACAGTTCTCATCTTACAGCTTACTGTGCAAGAGCTGCGGTGTGTTTCTTTGTGTCTGTGTATTCTGTGTCTTTTCCTTATCTATAGAAGGCAAATGTTTATTTTTGTATGTTGTAGCTCTAATAAAGCTGGGAAGATGCAAACCCTAGGGGTACATAACTGAAAGATTGCCTCTTTTGTTTGTCAAAGTAAAATGTCTTATAGCTTCTTCACACTCGATACAAGGTGGAAATTTTTTGTGAAGATGGTGGAGAAGCAGTGGAACAACTTGCCCAGGGATGTGGTGGATGCCCCATCCCTGGAAACATTCAAGGTCAGATTGAATGAAGCTGTGGCGAGCCTGGTCTAGTTGAAGGTATCCCTGATCGTTGCAGGGAGATTGGACTAGATGGCCTTTAAAAGTCATTGCCAACCCAAGCCATTCTATGCTTCTTCAACCAAATTTCACAGTGATTTTAATAACTGCTGTGGTTTCTGTGCATGATACAACTGATCAAACACTAGACTGTTGTGTTTGAATCTTAATCCATTACAGCTCATGCTTCTAACTTCTTTCAAGTCGAAGCACATCCCAGACATTGCCATTTGTCTCTAATAAATATATTCAGACTATAGCTTCTCTCTACACAGCTCTGTCAGATTTAGGAATGTTATTCACTTTTGCCCACCAAGACAGGATTTTCTTTTGTGCTCTCCAGCAGTGTCTCATTCTCCCCCCCCCACCATTATTAGTCACTAGTGCTTGTGTCAGCTTCCCTTTTTGTGTACTCGTCCATGCCATATTCCTCTCAGCCCTTCTTTGTCAGTGCTTGCCTCTTGTTTATCTTTCACTCACTCTTGCTTTTATCTTCCCTAATTCCTTTCTTGCTAATGTATTGGTGACTGTTTTTATTCCATTCTTCCCTCACTTTTGGTTGCTGCTTAAGGAGTTAGTCTTCTTTCAGGACTATTGTGTCTTCAGTCTCTGAAAGGAAGGTGGTGGCTTTGTTTTGCTCCTGGAAGCTGAACTTTTGCACGTGAGGTTTAAAGCCAGGGTGCTGGTGGCCCCCAGCAGTTTGATACTCTTGCATGTGAGAGCAGTAGCTCTTTAAAGAGAAAAAATATTTCTGCTGGTGAAGTCAGGAAGGAACTGAATGAAATCAGAAATCAAGTATCTTTTAATGGGCATTGAGACTTGCTAATATGCTCTTTCTGGGGAAACTGTTGGGGCCATCCTAGAAGTCTCACTAAAATTGTCAACTCCAGCCATTTCCTAGCCCCTTAGCCCACCAAGCCGTAAGTGAGGCATGCCTCTTGCATTGATATGGTACAGTACTTGTGAACGCCAAGTACTGCGGCATGCAGGTTGCTGAACCATGGACACCATTGAAAGCAGAATTCCTGTGGTGAATGCTGGCATTCAAAATGGGGAAAAACCAGGTAGACACACTCCCTGTAGAGCCCTGCCTTGCATTGTGTGGTTTTTCTTTTGCTGTGTCTCACTGTTCTACAGACAGCTGTTCTTACAGACTGAAGGTTGGGAGGGTGCTTTATAGAAATTCTGTAATTTGTTCTGACATAGATGAATAATAAAGTCAGTGGCAGCCTTACTGTAAATCACTGGTCTAGGCGCATGATTATTCCTGAATTTTTTTGGCTGTTCCTGTTACAGAAAAAATGTGGTAGCTGATTTTTACTAGTTAACATCATTATAGGATGGCTTCACGAATGGAACATGTGCATTTTAGAATATAAATCTGTATGCAACTGTTATTCTTCTCGTGCCATTGACTAATGTTAAACTTAAGAAATTATGAAAACATTTAAATTGGCTCTTTTCAAGAAGATAATTAATTGTCTTTTAGTGAGGCTGTGAAGGGAACTTTCAAGGCTTCATTGTTTTGTGTAATTTTTATGGTTGTGCTCCAAATCTGTCTGAGAACAAGTATTTCTGCTACCCTGTAGTCTCTTCCTGCAAAAGATTCTCAGTTAAGGTATTTTAAGGATAATTATTGTAAATGCATATTTCTCCTGAAGTTATCAGTGTAGAATTAAAGATAAAAGTTGCTGTTAGAGTACAAATGTATGTGGCATCCGATAACAACGGTATATAAAGCAGCATTCTTCCAGAGGCTGTTGATAGACCAAATAAACAGGAAGTATCACTGGCAGTCTGTGGAAAAAACCATGGTGGTGAGCTCATAAATGCAAGTAGGCAGGCAGAACAGAATAATCCCACCACCCTGGGTCAGTTGCATAAGGATTCAGTATCTGTCAGGCCTAAAGAATTTTTCTAGTGATCCCAAGTTTTGAAAGCAGTGTGTTTGCCCCGAAAAGTTCAAACAAGCAAAGCAGAAAAAAAGGAAATGGGAATCTTAATGTGTAGTTTTACCTGGATTTTGCTGAGTAAGAAGTACTACTTTAAAAAAAAAAAAAAATTGACCAACCCAAAGAAAGTATTGAAAAATTATGGGTTTTGTCTGTAGCCACAGGCAGCAGTAGCAAATGGAAAGATTAAAAGTCATAACTGTCTCCCTGAAGAATAAATTTCTATCAGCAGAGGATGAGTTAACCTTTAGCACTGTCTGTTCCAAAAATGCTCTTTGTCGGAGCAGAGGCAAGGCTGAAGGGGGGTAGAGCATGAAGGGCAGAGGATTTAAGAGCCTATTGTGGTAGTTCGCAAGGGGAGTAGGACATATTTCTTCTCCCACGTGGCCAATTCTAAAAAGTTAGAAAATATCTTCCATTGACACAGTTTTTCTAACTTTCAGCCTTTTTTTCAGTCATTTGCTTTGTTTGTCTTGAGACTAAATAGATTGCAAGTCCTCAGATAGTGTGTACCATTGCATACAGTCCTGAAATTATCTATTTTTAAAATATGGTATCTAGCCATTTTCAAACCAGATTCACAATTTTACTACCTGTGCAGAGGAAAAAAAAAAGTGCAGTTCTGGTTTTCAGAATATAACCTCAAGATCACATGATGTGTTGAGAATCTTGGCACAGGTGGTGAAATTCCAGAGGCTGAGCAGTTAAAATGAGAAATTTGCTGTTGTTTAATAACTAGGGAAATCCTTATCATTGGTACCGAAGAGTTAAAGTCTAGTCTTTTGTATCCAAAATTGTGATTTATTGCTGTTGAGATTGGGCCTTAGGAAATAAATGCAGTACTGTGATGTGGTGTGGAAGTCTGTACTTATGCTGTTTCAGGAGTAAGTCCAAACCACAGACCTGAAAAAAACAATGCTACTACAGTGAAATCTGGCTGAAGTTGTTTTCAGCATAACACAGAATAACTGATGTGTTTGGCACAACAGAACAAATGTCAGTCATATGGCTGGACTCCATTCTAAGTGAAAATAGGAGCCATATCTTATGTGGTTTACCCTTCACTAGTCATTGAAAGCTGATTCCTTTAAATAAAACAGTATATTCTTTTTTTTCATGACATTTCCTTTTCTTCTCTAGTTTCTTTCTTCTCCTAAAAAAAAAAAAAATTGAGAACCTCCAAGGAAAACTTACTTCTGAACTTCAATAGTCTCTTAAAACAAAAAGAAAAAAAAGCAAACCGAAATGCAACTCAGAAACCAGATTAGGCAATAGCATAAAAAACCCTACTGTTTTACATCTTATGTGAGGATACGGTATGCATACCACTTAGTGTCATAAGAGAGCATCAAGCTCTTAAAAACCTGCTAAATATCAGCCCACCAATGCCTATTAATGTGGAAGAAAACTTACATAATTCTGAACATCCAGGATACATCTGCAATTTGGTTGTATAAGTAGAACTGAACAACTAATTTGATTGATAATATCTTTGTACTGTTATTAGGAAGTAGAGAATCCTAAGGGGAGAAAAGCATTTAAACATTTTCCTAGCCAAACCTGAGCTGTTTTCATTGTGTCTAAAATTACTTTGAATTGTGATTTTTGTTTCTTCCATAGCTTTCTCTGCAAGTTATGTACCTGCATGCATGCACGTGAAGTCACAGACTGTGTTATAAAGAAACAGAATCATGTTTATAAGCTCACTATAAGTCTCCATACTTTTTATTATATTTTTGTTCCATGTAGGCTAATATGAGCTTGCTTCTTTGTGTTTGTTACGTTTAAATCCATACAAAGCTTCCTTTGAGTCTTTTATTTCCACTGAAAATTCTCCAGTGAGCGTAAATCTTTGTACTCCTCTCACACATCTCTTTTTATGGAACATATGAGACTTCCTTTGAAAGGGAAGATTTCTCTAGTGCTCGTTTTCTTTGTCCTTTTTCCCCTGTGAATTTTACCATGTAGGGGACGTTGGGCTGTCATTTCTGTTTTATCTGCAGAGCTACATTCAGAGCTAGCTGGAAAGACAATCGTCATGTGCTTGTGTTCCTTCTACTTCAGACTAGAGATCCATTTCCAGTATGGAAATCTATGTCCACATCAGAGGACCCCCTTTCATTAGATTTTTTTAATACAGATAATATTTTGGTGTTTCTGAGTTGCAGAGTTATGGCATGAGACAGATTTTTCAAGACAAAACTTAGGAACATCCAACTTAAAAGCTGAGGAAGTTCTTGATGTGTATTCAGAAGATTAAAGACTGTAACAGGAAGCAGGAACAGCTATGGCAGTTCATATGTTTGGGTATGAACCTTGTTCTAACGGTGCTTAACCATTTCCCTTTATACCTCTGAAAAGTATAGTTGAGAAGGAGACTGAGTTGTTTTGATTGGTATTCTGCATGTGAGGAGGTGTACATGGAAGCAGAAAGAGGGAAAAATAAAGATTCAGCCTTTCACAGAACAATGTATTTAGATCTGTTAGTAAAAGCAGTAGATCTAGACATCTTGTATGATTCTTTTTGCTCCATGTTCTTCAAAAATAAAATTCACTGAAGAGGCAAAATGGACTAGAAATAATTCAGGTTTCAAATGAGATGGTGATGGAGAATGGAAAGAGAAGTTGGATGGTCTCCTGACTAATGTTACTTAGAAGAACCGAGACCAGGGGTAAGGCAGCTTCATTTTACCTGAGTATTTCCTATGTTTCCTTTGCTAAAGAAAACAAATGGAACAAACAAGCTGTGAAGTCTGAGGATATTTTCTTTTGGGAAGTCATCCTTTTTCCCCACTAAGACTTTAAGCTATATAGTCAGGTGATGATACTGAGTCTGAGTATTAACTAACAAATGAAAAGGTTGCTGGTGAATATGAAGTAATGTTGATCTCTTGCTGAGAAGAGGCTGTGTTGGGTCTTTCCAACCATAATTGCTTTCTTTTAAGGGGAGGTAGAAGAGATGGCTGAAGAAAAATAGTGGAGTGTCTTGCTATTTCTAATAAGGATAGTAACAGATAATAGAACTAACTTCCAAGCTTTCCTGCCTGATTTTTTTTCTAATTCCTTGAAATTCTAGGTACTAGAGAAGTGGCACAAAAGCCAGCACAGCTTCCAAGCTGATCTAGCATACGTAATTGCCTAGAAGCAAGAATTGTCCCTTTGCAAGGTAGATGTCAGAAGGAGCAAGAGTTACTGCTTAAAACGAGTGCCAGGGAGGGGAAATATAATTAGAATGATGAGCAGGACAGAATATGAGGATACCTGTGGGTGGGTGTTATCACAACCTACCCATTGGCTACAGAACACTATTTGAGTGGGGTAGAAAAAGCTGTGGGAAATACAGTTGAAGTGAAATTATGTTAGCTTTCATGTATTGGGATATTTTTTAAGTCTTCTGAGAAGAAAAATTATTCCACTCTTGCCTTCGAACTTTTGAATTGATTGAGCCAGCTACAAAATAACTCTTACATTGTATTTAATGTACCTTCAGATGTGATAAATTCCAGATACGATAAATTTCAGAGAGTCAGTCACTTGCAGACTAAGATTAAATGAGACACTTGAGAACCTTAAATGGCCTTTTGGTAAGTGTGATATAGTTGCTGCTCTATTGAGTTTAGCATTCATTTCTAGATCAGTCTAGTATTGTGTAAATAAGTAACTGTTTACCTAAGAAGTTTCTAGCATTTTGCCTTATAAAGTGTGTATAAACCAAAAGAAAACTGGAAAAAGTAACCAGTATGTACTGGTTATGCACACATGTTTCATTTTAAAGCACTCATAATTAATATTTTACTCCAAATCCATTAAATTATCCAAGCTTCTGAAATTATGTATATGAAAAAATCTCAAACACATTGTAGTATATAGCAATGCCAAAAAAAAAAAATCAGATAGTGTCTTCTTGTTTTAGTAGTCGAAGTCAACACAAGGTACTCTGTATTTACAATGATGTAATGTTATAATTTGGGTGCTGAGGCTACCAGACAAGACTAGACAAAGTGAATTTTAAAAATGCCATTCAAATTAAACTAGTCCCTTGATGCAGATCGCTGATGGTGTTTTGGCCTTGCTCTTGACTTTTTAACACCAAGAGGTATTTCTAATGCCTGTGGTTAAGAGCTTTAAGCCCAGCTCTGCTAATGATCAGCTAACACCTGTTGTGGTGAAAAGCTATTTCAGTTGAACAGTCCCAGGATTAGTTTTATAGACCAAAATAAACCCTTGTCATATGGTGGAGTGAATAGCTTTAGATTTTGGGAAAAGTATGCTGAATGTGTGGTCTAAACCTACTGAAATACATGGAATATTAAAACAGTACTGGAAAATGGTGCTGTACAAATACTGATGTCTCAGCCAGTGCAGGAAAGTACGTCTTCTCCTCTGTCTTTTTAATACTTTCAGGATTTCTGCCTGTGTCTCTGGTTTACCTAACTGACTGTCAGACAACTTTTTAAATCATGATAACTTGAAGAGGCCTTAAAAAAAACCACAAGTGATCACATGATTGATTCTGTAGCATGCTGTCATGATGAAACAACTCACTGAAACACCAAGAGACCTAATAAACAAAAATACAGAACTTCTCCTAATGCGCTTCATACAAGCTCAAGCATTGCTTTATTTTTTGTTTTGTTGTTACAGTGCAAAGGTCTTGGCATAATGCTCTAAAGGTGCCATGTAGAATTTACATTAGATGCTGTTAGGCAAGAAAGTGTTTAAGACCTAACCAAGTAATAACACGTTTTCCTTATGCAACACTGAAAAAGAAATACTAACACAGGATTTGGAATAATGCCTGAAATATAATTAATTTGAAGTGTGTAATGCAAGTTGTCACATTTGCAAAGAAAAAAAAGTAAATTATCCTTGTCTTGCTAGTTTTACCCTAAGACTGTTAAATCAGCTAGTAATCTGTAACTCCAAAGACTTTGCATATTGTTGGTTTTTAAGTTATAGTTGTCGAAGTCATATGGGAAAAGATGCTTTTGATTGCTACCTAAAATTACTGTCCGTTTCACACAAAAAGGCAGAAATTTTGAAGACAGTTGCTCATGTGTTGATGTATATACACTTCTAATTTGCAGGATTAGTTAATAATGTTTTGATTTTTTTCAGGTCCAAAACTCTGTTAGAATGACTGAAAGTATAGGACAGATTTCCATGTTTAGTGAAAGTATGAAATTAAACAGATGTGTCGAGGCACATACAGCACAGATTTTGATAGCTGTTAAAATATACCAACAGGGCCTTTGATGTTTGTTTGATACCTGAGCAATTCTTTTGACCTTGAGGAGGAAAGATATAGTACAAAAGGAGTACAGTACACACTGATGTGAATATTCCTTCCATTTAATTTTTTGTTGGTTTTTCATTTGTTTTTGGTTTTTTTAATAGAAGAAAAACCAACTAAAAACCAACCTGCAAAGTCTGTTGGCGAGCCCATGCTAGGAACTAGATTTTCTGCATGAATTAGACTGTCTTTTCTTCTCTCACTTTCTGCTAGCCGCTAAACATATCCACTGTTACAGTATTTACGGAAACCTTCCTTTCTTAAGGTATACAAATATTATTGTCCCTATTTGTGTCCCATATCTTGTTTGTGTTGCTCTCCAAGGGCATAATTATGCCAAATAGGGTTAGAATTTGCCAGTTTGAAACAAGAATCATCTAGAGTGAGATCCTAATATAATTTTTTTCTTGTTGGGCCTTAGAAAATATGAAGGTGTGCATAGCTAATAAAATGAGACTGGAGAATATACAGCCTAATTGCTTGTGCCTAAAGCAATCCTAATGTTTCTAGAAATTATTTATCTGAAGGTTTGCTGTCAAATTAACAGATGCCCCAAATTTGTTTTTTCCACATTAGTATGTTGTATCCAGCTACTGACACATGCAATCAAATATTTCTTGTTCATAATACTTAGAAAGGTGAGGAATTTCTAGGTGCTCAAATTGCCATCCCGTGTGGCGGTGCAGATTCCAAAATTATTACTTGAGAATGTTGTCTGCAATGCCAGTGATTATGGATGACAGAAGCTGAAAAGAGAGGATGGTTTGAAATAATTTACTTCATCATCCTGTTAGTTTGTTCCTCAGTTAATCACTGTTGTTTGTTTAGAACTATGGTGTGCTCATGATGTTTTATATAAATCGGGGATTGTATTATGGATTCCATGAGGAGAAGTTCTCCTGTAGAAGCAGTAAAGTCAGTAGGCTTGAATTCAGTGTGTTGTGTTTTGTTGCTGCCTCTTCCAATTTACTGTCCAAGAGGAAATCTTTGTTGTCTGTCAGGTTATATTTGAATTTTGAACCTAAAGCGAAGTTGTCATGCGTTAAGGTGATACTCTCAGAGAAATGAAAAGTATTTTTATATATATATATATATATATATATATTTAAGTCTANTACACATTATATATATATATAATATATACATAAATATATATATATATTTAAGTCTAGAAGAATGGAGTTGTTTCTGTCTGAACTTCAGATTATTCAATGTCAATAAAATGATGATTTATGAAGACACTGGAGGAGCTCCCCTGTTAGTATGAAAAAAACAACCTCTCCGAAATAGTAGCATTAAGCCTTTGGGATGAATCAGATGCGTGTTTACAGATACACGTTTTAGTTTAAGGGTTCCATTTCAATGCAGTTACATAAAAATACATATGGAGGTTTACATACAATAATTATATATCATTACACATAACAGGAAAGTCTTGTGGGTCACGTTGAACTAAGGATAGTGGTGTATCAAAGACAAAAAACCTTTTTATTGTAGTTATTATTCAATGTCCCGCAATTCTGAATGCGTTTTTAGATTTATTGGTAATTTCATTTCTGAGTATAAAGAGCATATGTACTGTGATAATTGCAGAATAGAAACTTCTAATATAGATACAAGGAGATAATAATTCCTTTTGCTGGTTGCTAAGCAGCTTTTTGCATTAAAATATTTATATTCACCAGCAAAACAGCGTTTTATTGCTTAAAAGCAATCCTTTGAGCCATACCTTAAATCAGCTTAAACATCAAATACTACTTCTTGTCCAGTTAAATATGCATGTTTAGAAAACAGTGATGAATTTTAGTTGTTTGTTTATTTGAGGATTTGTGTATGTGCATAGTTATTATAGTTTCCTCTTCATCTGTGGTCACTGAAGGTTTGGTAAACTGTTGAGTGTTGTAATAAGAATAAAAACACTGCTAGGAGGAATTGAAGTTCTGTGAAACCTCAGTGTCATATATTTGCTAGTGATGCTATATAATAAAATCTTCTGTTGATTCCTATTTATTTTAAAATCTTTGAGATGGGCATGTACAGCAGAATAGGTACATATACTTGATCTGAACAAAGCTACTCAATCTGTTTGAGCAAACAGGAAATTATTACATGTTCCTACACTAAGCAGAAAAGCCAAAAGTGGTCATACTGACTGGCTTGTTTTGTTGCCAAGCCATGCTTCTGCTGCTTAATTGCAACTAGAAATTCAGTATTTTCCTTGCCCTCTTGATACTTATACTTTTCACTAAAACATAAAAAGTGCACCGGTATTGGAAACCACTTAGTCACAAATGTACTTTATTTTACCTTACAGGGTTCTAACAGAATTATTGTTTATAGTTACAAATCCCGTTTCAACCAGATGCTGCCAGTACTACTTCAGATCATCTGTGTTTGAGCTTGATTAGTAGGAGTTAATATTTTAAGGACTTTTCTCGAAATTTCTATTATTTTTGCTTCCCTCTGGGCCTTGGATTGCCTTAATCTTTCTTAGGCAATTAAAAATAGTTTCATAAGGTTCATCTAGCTACTTTCCAGGGCGGAGTTTTCTGTACATTCTCTTTTCCATCAATGTAAGTAGTATCTTTTATGAAATACTATTCTGTTGAAATATGTAAATTTAATGTAAGGAAGTTTTCCCACAATAGTGTGGCATCTTTAAGGCTTGATTATTTTTAATTTTATTTCATTTTGCCTTTTTGGTCACCAGTTTAGTGCTAGGAGAAATTTCCAAAAAATTTCCAATTAAATGAATGTCATTTGAACTTGATTTCTTAGAAGCAAAGCTTGCGTTACTTATACAGAAACTTAAGTGTTGGATTATTTGGATGAGAATAACATGTAGAAAACAAATCACATTCTCCCTAGTATCATACTGATTGTCTCCTCTTGTTCTTAGGAATGAATTCCAGAGAAGTTTTTTTGTCAATGAATACTTTGCTGTGTGCATGAAAACAAATTAGCACTTGTAAGTTAGCTTTCAGTAATAGAGTCCTTCACCAGAGATTAACAAATGCACCTTTTTCCTGTTCATGCCTCAGTCATACATCTCCAACTAGTGGGTTTTTTATGTACTCACCTGATTATTCTGCAGGATGTAGAGTGTGGAAAGGAAGGCATGGTATTGCCTCATTTTACAGAAAAGCGTAGAATGGGTTGTAAGGTTGCCATTTTGCCTTTGGAGGTGTTGAAGAAATAAGGGTTTCATGTTAATTATCCAAATTAATTACTGAAAATCATCAAATAAAGATATACATGGTTGTATGGAGCAAGACTATTGATAAGTAGACATGAAGTAATCCACATGAGTAATTTGGAAGTCTTAATGTGTGGTTTTTTGGAAAAGCGAACAGCAAAGCTCTTGAAGTATGTTGACTGAAATGGATGATATAAGGGAACTAAAAAGGAATATTTTTTCATTTTTTTCTCTAAATCTCCCCCAGTGTTTTGTGCTTGTTTGTTTGTAACTTAGAATCTGTTAGCAAATAACTTGATCTGAATCTAAACTAAGGGTCATAGCTTTGGAGGGATGACAGAGGAACAGAGCAATCCTCAGGGTGCCTCATGCCTATGACTTCAGTTAAGTAATTTCACCACATCCTGGCAATTTGGCCAATAAGCAGAATATTTTTGGTTCCCAGATGGACTGATGTGCAAATTCTTTGGAATTCCATGGCTGGTTGCAATTAAAATTGCTCAGTTTGCAAGCCCACTTTCAGGTGATAGCTCCATCATAGCAGTCATAGTACTTTGCTAGGCTACTGATAGTTTATCAGTGAGCAAGCTTCAGGAGTAAAAGAATAGGCTTACTATGTAGATTTATCATAAGGAAAAATAAGAAAACATTAAAATTATTTAGAGCTGCAGTTAACAAGAATCATCTTTACCTGTTCCAGGTTTTCTAGCATGTCTAATAAGCCTAAGTAAGGTCTTCCTGACTTCAATGTCTGGAAGAATTCCTGTAGGAACTCCAGCTTTATAGAACAGTAGATGGAGAAAGGTAGAAGAGTTGCTCTGACCGATCTATACCTTCTGTAAGTCATGACTTACTGATACAATTCTTTCTCTGTTCCCCTGACAGAAAGTAGTAAGAGTGATTAGGGAGTGTTCCACACTTAGGTTAAATTCTGAATAATGAGGCTGAATCCTTCATTAATGGTACCTGATTTTGGGGTTTGACAAATCTCTGGCTGGGTTTGATCTGGGTGTCATTACTACTGTGCACCTATCTCACAATTCAGGTGTTACTTGGAATCATAGAATGGTTACGGTTGATAGGGACCTTAAAGGTCATCTTGTTCCAACTGCCCGGCCATGGGCAGGGTCACTTTCCGCTAGACCAGGTTGCTCAGAGCCCCATCCAACCTGTCCTTGAATACATCCAGGGATAGGGCATCAATAATGTCCTTGAGCAATCTGGAACGGGTTGACTGGAGAAGAAGTTGTTCCAAGAACCAAACTTGCCTTTTGTTCTTACATAGTTCTGAGGATACTGTTAAGCGTTGTACAATAATTGAATACTTTGTTAAGACTTGCAGCATCATCTTGTTTCATTTGAATATCATATAAGGAAGATATATTGAATTAAATGTTCTGGTTTGTATAATACTTTGGTCATCTCATTTTTTACATTCTGATATGATGGGAGAGGATGATACTGTTTGTAGGAAAAAATGTGTGGAAGAATTGGAGAAATGAGTTTTCCCATGTGAAAATATTCTATTCTGTGCAGAAAATGTTGCATAACCTTATTTCCTTTAATTTCTTCTCACCCTGTCTAACCTTCCTGTGTTTCTTTTTCTTTATTTTATTGTTCTTGCCCTAAAGTAAGAACAAAGATGACTTGTGAAGATTCTCAATAGTGGTTTTCTTTCAGAATCATTTTGTTAATTTTCTTAGCTGCCTTTGGTGCAGTATAATGAACTTTCAAGTATGTTGACAAAACCTGCATGATCTTGATTAAGTTGTTTTTTTTTTCCCCAGATGTTTTATTTTAACCTATAGTCCTATTAATAGAATCTAGATTTAGCTTCAGGTGAAAATATAAAGCTTTGGCTCTTATGAGAAAGTATTTATTATCTGGAATAGTTAGGCATTTTGGGTGTAAGATTAAAGCTTGCTCAATAGTTATGGTTACATGTTCTGAAACTATTCTTTACAACCTTTAAGTGTAAACAATTGTGCCCTTTATGCATGTATTATTTTGTTTCTGTAGTGCTTTAAACATTATAAGTAGGCAGTGAAAAGGTGAGCATTTGAATTCTGGCACAGGACTGTGAGCTCTGTACAAGTATAAAATTACAAATGCTTCTTAAATAAAAACTAGGTCTGCTTCTCATTGTCTTGTGCCATTGCAACGCTTTTTTTGTATCAATAAAACTGTTGGAAATTTAAAATTTTTCTTCTGTAATTTTACAGCAGGTGTACCTTTCATTTTGTTTCATGAATACCTTTAAAAAGCAGGATCGTTATTCAAAATACGACTTAGTCATTACTCCTGCAGAGGAGTGAAATGTAATTATCTCTGCTTGTCTTCCACCCTGTTTCTCTTCAGACTGCCTGCCTGCCTCCCTATTTGACTTTATATGCAGTTCATGCAGCACACTTGCTGAAATCACTGCTTGGGTGGTGTGGGAGGTACGCACAGAGATAGAGGAGAGGCTCTCCTGGGTTGCCGGTTCTCCTGCAGAGCCGGATGGTGTGGACACAGAAGCTTTGTGCTCTGCCCTCTTTGGGCCACTTGCTCGGGTGAACCAATGAGAGGACAAGGACTCTGCTGCTGGACAAGGGCAATAATCAGACCTGAAAATATCTTTAGGAATGTTATTAGCCAATGTTATTGTTCTTTTGCAAAATAAATACTAGTATCTACCACCAGGTAGCACAGAAAAAAATCCCTTGAAGTGAAAAATTAAATAGTACGGCGGAATACTAATAGTGGAGAAAATGGGGGAAAGGGTAACCTTTCCCACAAAATGAGCTTTTAAGGTAGTGTAAGAATTGTTCAAGTGTTTGCCCTAGCAACTCATTAAGGTGTTTGATTTAGCAGCTGCCTCGTGTGGCTGCTAAAAAATAAATTCAGACACCAATGTCCTGTGCTAGGAATGCCTTGCTTGTGTTTGTCTTAAGACCAAACAAAAACAGGTATTTGACTGAAGTTTGATGAAACAGGAGAGAGATGAGCTCTCAGAACTAGGATGTATATCAGTTGACAGATTTAGTGATTATAGATTGTTAAAGGGCACTTGAAAGTCTACTGAGTAGAGAACGTTGTGGTTGTGTTCCCTTAATTAATTCCGGGTCCTCAGAACATAGAGGACAGTATAGAAGCCTTTGGGTACCTCTAATCTAATACTGAGTAGAAGTCGTGGAAGAGTTGGTGCAGAGATTCTGGGTCACAAAGGGTGGGATTAGTTGCAGTGTTTGGCTGTAAGTGCATTCACACTGCCTTCATTTATGTTTTCATTTGCTGTTGCCTCTCTTCCTATTGTAGTTTTGCTTGAAGGAAATTTTTTTTAGATAGCTTCTTTCTGCTTCCTTTCCTTTGAAAACACTAGGGAAAACAAAAACAGATTACGACATGACAGAAATTTGTCAGGCATTAAACACAAACCACGAGCAAAGTATGCTTTTTAAAGCTTTGGGAGATCTTTGAGAGGAAAGAATAAAACCACTGGGGCTTTTTCTCCAGTCTACAAATATCTATAGGCAAATATGTTTTCTTAGAGAAGATGGATCGTATTTGCAGTGTCAATAAAATTAGCAAGGAAGCTTTCCTGCTGTCTCACTTTTCAGAAATGATATATTCTGTCTAAAACCATACTGGAAAGAGTCCAGGCAGTCTGTAAATTATTAAGAGATACCAAAATTGTATTGGCTGCATGTCTTCTATTGGATTTTCCTGAAAATCAGTGGTTGGAGACTGGCACTAAGTTCCTGGCATCAATGCAGCGTGTTCCAAGCGATAACTTTTAATTGTTTTAGGAAAGCTGCTTACAGAGAGTGTTCCATATTCCTTATATATCTGCTGAAGTCAGAAATTCTTCCTGTTATTCTCAAGTCATGGCAATTTCTAGATTAATATTCTTCAGATTCATAGTGAATTCAGCGTTTTTCATGTGGAAGTGCTGTTAACATGGGCGTCAGGGCACCTTGCATATGAGAAGAGGCCAGGAGAAAGCTAGATTTGTTCAGCCTTGAGAAGCAGGATCCTTGCTGCTGTCTGCAGCTACCCAGTATGCAGGTGTGGAGCAGGCTGAGCCAGTCAGCTCAGGATCAAATTCTTTGTTTTCCTTTGATTCTGAGTAGCCATTTTAATTTGTGCAGCTTAGTCTATGCACTGTATGGGTACATGTACACATAGCACTGTATAGCTGAGAAGGAGAAAGTGGTTTTGAAGGCCACTTTCAATGTTGAAAATAGATTAAGGTAATTTGTACAGCCCTCAGTTCATCAAATAAGTCCTGCAGCCTCACGTTTGACTTTCAGACTAGGAAACATCATTCATGCTTGAGACCACTTTTAAAAACATTACTGTCTTTAGTGTCTTTAAAAGCAAAGTAATGACAAAATGCTCTTTTTCTCTGCAGTGCTTGCTCTCCCAGCCAAAGTTCTGGGCCATTCAGACATCAGCGTTACTCCTTCGGACCAAACTGGAGAAAGGAAGCACTCGCAGAATGGAACGGGCAATGAAGCAAACTCAGGTAATATTTCTGAGCTGCCTTATTACAGTTTGTGTATGTGTATATATATAAACAAATACAAATAGGCAGGAGTTAGGAGGTTCTGCAGTTCCTCCCTGCAAACTGTACAAGGTAATTTTCCTATTATGTCTCTAAATTAGATGTTTAAACCACAGATCCTTCTGTATCTGCTAGTCCTGATGTAAGCTGATTACATACAAGTAATGAGTCATCACTTTCAAAAAAATGACAAGTTTTGGAAGATTGAAATTAAAATCTGTTTTTGTACCTCTACTTTCTGACTTGCAGTCTGAGGAATATTTGCAGATGTTCCTGAACGTCAAGCTGCTATTGCTATAAAATTTTTGAATATTTTTTTGTATCAAGTAATTTATCTCTGTTAAACACTGAAATTTGTAAATAGTCATTTGTATTGTGAGAACAAGAAAACACATTTGTGAATAAAGCAGCAATTTCAATTTACCATTTTGATGTGACACTTGGTAATTAGTATTTTTATTGCAAGTTTGAGGCAGTGATTAAATAATCTCACTTCCAACAAAGAGAAGATTGTTTTTTCAGATACAAAAGAAGAAATGTTAAAATCCTGAAATGCGTCATCTAATAGGATTTCTTTTTAAAATCAATTTTTCGAAAGAAAGGTGTGTAGGCTACCTTGAGATTCTTTTAGATACTTTTTAACCTTCATATTACAGTTTTGTTAGTGCTTTGTCGTCTTTGTACAGCTAAGTCTTGTTGTTGCACATGAACAGCAGGCATTTGTACATGTCTGTCAGGCAACAGTCCTGCTGGCTAAAACAGCCAGGAATGTAAAAAATGATCATTATGGTGCTACGTATTTAAATCCTGAAAAGCTGATATTTCATTTAAAATCGTTATGACGCATGGGTCTTTGAAGGAGTGCATCTTGGATGTGCTGCTGCATTTTTCTTTTGCTGATGAAGACATTGAGTTGTTATAGTGGAATTTCCTGTGGTCATTAGGAGACTGTCAGGGAAGCCAGGATTCCATATCTGGGAGATGTAGAATCTGACGGCACTTGGGAAGCAATCTCAGGATCCCTGATGCCCCAAGCCATAAAGCAGTTGGAGTGCCTCCAGCATTTTTGTCTAGCTTGATTAAACCTGAGTACTGGAAATTGTTACATTAGACAGTTTGACAGTCTCATGACAGAAGCCTTCATGAAAGGGTTCTCTTAGCAAGTACATTTATCTGATTTATTGTGCTGCAACTGCAGTAATGTAAAAGATTTGATTAGCATGGGCTGTGACATTTTGGGAGATGACCCCACAGTAGACACAGACTCTGTGGTTTTAAATATTACCTTTCATCTTAGTATGTTTATGTTTTCTTTTATTAAGCTTTCTAATTACTTGGATATAATTGCATATTTGTGTTGATCTGATGGTAACAAGCTCAGTTTCCAAAAACAGTTAAAAGTTTTTTAATGATTTATACATCGTAAATTAATCAAATAACTTGAATAACTTTCCATTTAAGGTTTTCATTCCTGAGTTCCATCAGATCAGAATTTTTTTAATATCATTATCTCTAACACTTCTAGGAAGGAATCAGAAAACATATGATGAATTATGCTATTTTCATACATAGCACAAGTCTTTTTTGATATATCATTTTCATGAAGACGCTGATGTATAATTTTCATTAATATGCCAAAGAATGGGTAAATTCTGCAACTGTTTATCAGTAGAAAATGGATTTCAACCCCACGGAATTTTCACACTAATTGATTTAATAGGTCCTTGTTTTACAATTTCATTATTTTCTAGTTCAGATTGCTGTAGAAAGATTAGGTATAGAAGATTAAGAGAGGAAGTATAAATGTGATTGCAATATCAATCTTTTTAAGGAATTACAAAAATTCTTGTGAAACAGCTTGAGTAAGACATGGTAAACTAAATCTTCTGCATTACTTTGGAGTTGTTTGAAAAGTTATAGGCTCTGACTTAGTGATGCTGGGACTCTTCTGTCTTATTCTACTGTAATTTTTCTTCCTTTCCCCATTTCCACCCTCACCTGCTTCTGTGCTGGGTCTGCAGCTGATAAGCATCATTTTAAATGAATATTGCTGGACAGGCATATGCTGCTTTTCAGCCCTAAAGCAAACCTGGCTACATTGTTGGTTTGTCAAAGAAAGCATTTTTCAACTACCTTTTTTGTAGGACAGGCTATGTCTGTTTACATTATTTTAATTACTTGAAAATATTTGTAACTCTTTTTGAAATGAGGGCATATTGGTTAAATTTAACTGCCAGACTCCAAATATTAAATATGTCTCTATTCCAAACAGTTTTTATAAGTTTTTTAAGTCTTTTTTTTCTAATTGGGAAACTTCAAGAGGAATTGGAATGATCATTTTCAAACCTTTTTCTGATGATTTAAAAAATCTGAACTACAGATAATGTAGTCTTTGGAACAATTTTTAAAATGCTCATACTCTGGAATGTACTTCAGCTAGTAACTAACTGCAAGTGAGGAGGAGATACTTTTTCCTTAACTTTTTCTGGATGCTGCAGGTTATTTCTGTCCAGTTTTTGTTTAAATGAGGTTTGGATCTGCAAAACTAAGGTTAAAGATTTCTAAAGCCAGTACTTTTTTCGCCCATTTTTCTAAGAAAAGGAAACGGTATTTGAAAGTGAAACCAGTTATTTTACATTCCACTAGAATATTTAGTCATGACCAGTGTAACATATAGAGAAGATCAAGGTACTGCCAACTAAAATGTGTCTCTGGATAAAATATGATTTTTTTAAGGTTATGTGGTTGTTTTTCTTCCATTTGGGTGAAGGTCAAGGAGGGTGAGAAGTACTAGGGTGGAAAGAAAAGTGGGAGGGAGAAAACATGAACAAATGAGGGTAGGTTTTGATAAATAGCTTTCCTCATAACCAGAAACCTGCTATTTCCCCATCAGTTTGGGGATCTTCACCTACCTTTTACTGTAAGAAAGTAATTCAGAAACTATTAATAGTGGAAAATGGGTTGGACTAAGCTGTTAAGCCACAAGTTACTACTGAAAGTGCAGTCAGAGCTCAAGTAACAGGATAGGAGAGAAAAAAGGAATTTTGAGTGGTCTAGGAGCTATGAAAAAATGAGAAAAGTGAGGGGTGATCTAATAAAAACCCCAAAAGAATTTAAAAAACCCACCCACAACCAAACACACCAGTTTAAAACACATAGAGTATCATCTCACTGTAGTTTCTTGATATATGAAATAAGTTTACTCTTCCGTTTCAGTGGACTTGAAAGTATTTTTAAGAATGAAGCAAAATGGATTAAAATGCCATCCTTTGCACAAAGGATGGAGGGGTAGAAACAAGACTATCATTTACTGCTGTGTTATGCCAGCAGTGGAAGAGGTGAAGAGCTGCCATGTGCCTGGTACTCTAGCAGCCTGCTCAGGTTTATCCTACCTGGGATATCCTGGGTATATCCCACCCTAACCTGGGTGGTTACACTGGCTACCTCTACATTTGCAGCTTTTATCAGCTTGTTATGGGCCCCTTTTGTGCCTGTGTTTTCTGCTGCTCGTTACACCTGGTGACAGCATGCCTGCAAGCTGATGGCTTGGCTTTCCTAGCACGTCATACAACATGTGCAGTATTTCATATGGTTCCCTCTTGCTTGCTTTTCTTGGCAGTAAAGGAATTTGCCTGTTGAGGCAGAGAAATGTGTCTTGAAAAGGGTGTTTTAATAAGACTTCAGGAGAGCTGGGAGCAGGCTAGCAATATTATAGGCTAATCATTATGCCTAAGATTGAAAGGTCACATGAGATCTTGTTTTATATCCTTAGTCATACACAGATGTATGTGGTTGGGAATTCTGTCAACTGCCCTTTAATTTGCACTTAAATAATACTTCAGAGTGTCATTTTCTCTCTAATGTTTTTCTGTGTGTATGAAAAAGGGAAATAATTTTTTTCATTGAAATTGTTCTTACTGTAGAAACATGCTAGTTGGTGTTCAGTTCTTTCAAGTCTGGAAAAAAATTACATACGTCTGTAGAAAGGAAAGACTGATAGAGATCTAACAGAACTGGTGTCTTGAGCTCTGTACCTTGAATACAAGTTTGTTGGTTTTTTATTTTCACACTGATGGTCTTTGAATGGTTATGCAAGAAAGTTATGTCATTTATCATAGAAATATAGCCTTTTTATTTTCAAAACTAAACAGTCACTTCCTTGCCAAATTGCTTGCTCTGCTTTTCTTTACTTGGTGGTTGTTCTACATTGGACAAATTTAACATTTCAGGGAAGAGTACAAAAAGGAGAGCGGAGCAGTCTTCCTCCCAAAAGGCTCGTCTAGAGAGGTTTGAGGCTAACAGATTTTTCCCTGTTCTTTTGCTTCTCAAGTCATAAATCTTTCTAATCAGGCCTCTCAAACCACAGACAGAGCAATAGAGGGAGACATGTAGCACAACCAAGGGAATGACAGCACCTGTCTGTTCAGCAAAACTATTAGATCCCTGCATTAGGAGTTCGTGTTTCTGTTCTTTAATCCCCTCTTGTACTCTAGTAGTACATTAAATAAGATTTTAGTAGTTGCTTTTAGTTGTGGCTGGAATGGGGGAGGGGATGAAGGAGGAGAAAAATTGTTAATAAATTTGTTGCACATGAAGTTGAAAGTTCTAGTGGAAAGTTACTGGGATCTGAGATATACTGGAGAACTGAGGGAGATATAAATCACTTCCTTTAGGAGGGTAATAAGTGGATGACAGCCCTCTTCTATCCTGTGGAGATCCTGCACTGATATCCCAATAGCTCTTAACTAATATTAATTGTATTTATTATTAGAACAAATGTTCCAAAAAGTGTTTAAAAAGATGAGAAAAGCCAGGTGTCTTATAAAACCATTCCTTACTGAATTCTGTACAAGATCATAAGGTCTCCAGAGCACTAGAAATAAACCTTATTACTTCAGAAAGCAATCTCAAAAGAGAGTGACCTCTCGGTGATAGTTAGAATTTCAGTCTCAAGGCACACATTTCCAGGACGTATTTCATTTTGCTTAAGCAGATGACGTACTTGACAGAAGATGTTACATGACATAACTGAGTCTGGGGATACACCAAACTCGTTAGCACGCTTCAAAATAATTAATGTGGTGGTGCTTGACTCCTTCTGTTTTTCTTCTTCTATGCAATTATGGGTTGGAAGAGACAGGGAGGAGGGGGAATTAGAGATCCAGTGTTCCAAGAGTTATTCAGGAATAACTGAAGGGGTTTTGTACCACTAGCAAAAAAGAGAATATTGAGTAGTTTAATTTTCCAGGTAATGATTTCTGCCTAGGAGTTTTCTATTGCACTCTTGGTTTTGCCAGTTTGGATCAGTGCTGTCAGCTAGTATGGGGAAAAGAACGAAACCATTCTTTCTGCATTTAAGTTTCTTCGTATTTTCTCAACTATTTCTTTGAAAGTAGAAGCCTTTCTGCTCATTTGACAATTATGTTCAACACCTGAGCTGTTCCACTTCCAGTGTCAGTGCACTTTCTAAAAGAAGCCAAAAATATGAAGCCTCCATTTTTTTCCAGATGTTTTCCACTGAGCCTTAGTTCTGAAGACTTTTCTCCCTTTAGACTCTCTTCACTTAGTGTTGTGACGTTTTGAAAGGTGGTGATAGGAGAATTCTGAGGCCATATTGAACAGTAATACTACACTTTTTTTTATAAACAAAGTGATGATAGGAAGTTGCAAAGAAAAATATGAGTATCAGGACACAACATTCACATTGTTCTGCCTAAGCTTTGCTCTGGAAGTCATAAACATTATAAGCTCCACTCCAACGAGCTAAACAATTCGAATACTTGAATTGATGTCATGCAGGAGACATTATTCCTCTCGATTGCTAAATTGAATAGATGAAGACATAAAGCTGTTGCTAAATTTGAATAGATGAATCTTTACAGCTTTGTGTTTTAAGTATCATTGCAGATCTGGAGATAGGTATCTCAAGGTGAGCTAACATATCATATTTTGAAATAGTTCTGTACTGTCAGACAGTCACATTATCCAGCACGTATGCCAGGTACTACAAACCACACTCTGCCTTGCCTCAAGGCAGTTGTCTGCTTCTCCTGTATTGTAATTCAACTTTAATTTAACGGTGATAGTTGTTCTTCTTACTTCTTTCTCCATTCTTGTCCTTACTTTCCCCTGTAGTGAAAAACAGAAAGCAGAGCTGATGCAAGAGGTCTTTGGATCTATTTTTCAGCACTGAGTGCTGTTGTGTCTTTCCCCAGGGCAAACTGATTTGGGAGTTATAAAAGCAGTGTAACCGCAACCGCTTGGAACTTACCACAGGTGTACTATTTTGAAGCATATGCAGTTCCTCTGCAGGTTTTGCACCCTGTGTGAAGTGTTTTATACCTGCTGTTCATCAGTGGCAGTACAATGCTAGGTAACTGCTACAAGTTATGTATACAAGCTGCAGTTGTCCTCCATGGAGGAGTCTCCTCACCTATGATTGCATGAAACACATGTTTGCTGGTTTTGGGGCAGATGGGTACAGCTATATTGACCTGTGACAACAACATCATGTCATCTGATAGGGAGGGAAGGGGGAACCTTCAATGTGGATCTCTTTGAGAAGGGGGCTACAATTACTTCTCCTGTTCATGACTGGCACAAAGACACAGTTTAAAGCTGAAGTCAGCCAGATATATTTGGCATTTGAGACTGTAGAGTAAGAAAGATTATTATGCTGCACTGCAGACAAATAAACTGCAATACCGAAAAAATCAGGGCAAGATGCATGTCTGAAAATGAGGATGTTCTTTCCCCAGAGGCCAAATAGTCTAGACTGTATCTGGACTAATTTTTAATGTAGTGCTATTATGTTGGATGATATCAGTATTCTCGCTTTTGCAATAGAAAGTCAGCGGTCTGGTTTTAAATCCACTCTTCATCAAGGAAACTTGTAAATCTAGCTTCTTCTACAGACTTTAGAGGAAGTTCTGCTTACATCTTTTGATAAATCATGGAAGTAATACAGTCAACAGGTGAAACAGCTTTTTCTTTGAGAACAAAAACATTGAAGAAGTTACACTTGCTTGAAAAGGATAATGTGATAACTATAAAATTATATTTCATGTAAGTAACATACATAAAAAATAAGTGTAAATGGTGTCAAGAAGTTAAAATATACCTAGTACTTTTCTGAAAGTTTTGTGCTCTGTAGGAGCACAAAGTGGAGGCTTAAGTCCTTAACATTGAAACCCATATCCTAAGCACTGGCACTCAGTAACTTTGAGTTCAATGTTTGTCCAGAAATAAGAGTAAGCTCATTATTTTGAAAGTCAGTACTGCTACTGTGCTGTTGGAGACCTCATGTGTTTTGCCATGCTTCTTTAGGTGGTAGTGTTTGACTGCAGCAAAACATTCCAAATGGCAGTTGCATCGCGATGCTCTAAATTGCCTGGTATGCTGCTTGGCTCTCTGTTTAAAGCAAAAAGGAAATCTTACGTCAGATGGCCATGAATCCAGTTATCTCTTACTCATGACCTTGACCTCTTTTGTGCTGATTTTGATATCAAAGTGCTTTGTGTTCCGTTTGGGATTGTTCGACTCATTTCCTCTTAGGTGGTTTTCTTCCCCACCCACTGCAAGAACCCTATAATAAAGGAATGGAAGCTTTTTTTAGTAAAATGACTGTGAACAACCAAAGTGAATATTGTTTCTTACTTGGCTAGTATTGTTTTCAAAGTGAAACACACATTGGCAGGACCTGGTATCATGAACCAAAACATGCACATTAAGAATCTACTATGTGACTCACTTTAGAAAAAAATACCAATATGCGCAGTTTGAGCATGCTAATCAACTCCTGCCCCAGCATACTTTCTTAAAACTATCAACATCATGCATCTTAAAAGTTCACCTTGAGTTAGGCAAAAACTAAGTATTATTGATCATCCAGTGTCTGAAGTTCTGTATAGAAGCCTTACAAATTTTTGGCCTTCTCTCTTTCCTGCCAATAAAGTGACTGTATAGGTGAAAAAGGTGCATTAGATTCAAGAGGTAGTCTCTTCCTCAATAATTTTTAAATTCGAAGTAATTGGGATGTGAGTAACTTTGGATGTTGATCTTGCTTAAACAAGTAGGGGATATTTGGGGAATAAGTTTAAAGTGAAGAATTAATTGTAATGTGTAATCAGAACCTAAGATGTCTTTAAGAAAAGAGAAAATTGTAAATGCCAAACTCGTTTTGATAGTTGTTTTTTCGTTACAAGGCCTGTAATTTTGTTCCATTTGGATTGTAATATACATTTGTTTTATTTGCTAATCACACTTCCATTTCCATATTAAAAAAGTCTTAAAACAGTGTCAAGTTAACTTCTTTATTTAGGACATGAGAAATGCCACTTATCATACTCTGACATTTAAACTTAAAAAAACCAAACAGGAATTCTATGCTAAAGATAGAGTTGTCTTAAACATGTTTACATTGAATCCTGCATAAAAAAATATAGAAATAAGGCTATGTATAATTGCAGGAAAGTCTGATTCTCATTGCTGATGAAAATTCATCCTTCTTTTAAGGGAAGAGAAGATGCAAATTAAAAAAAAACAAAAAAAACCCCCAAAAATCCCAGATAAATGAAACAAACAAAACCCTGCCGAAATTATTTGCTGACCAAAATAGTATTGAAGTTTATTAATTCAAATTGCATACATTTGTAATAATTCTCTCTGGCTTAATCATTTATCACCTTCAATGACACAAATCTGTATGTATGTTTTGTTTGGTTAGGGTAGTAGTCTATTAAAAATATGGAAGCTACTGCATGAAATGGCTTTTTGAAAACCAAGTTAAGACAGAGTGAATTTTGCGTTCTTTTCAGTTTTTAATCATTTTCCAGAACAATAAAAATATATGCAGGTAAAGTAAAAAAGGCCCTCATGATAGTTTTGCAGTTAGAATTCAGTAATGGTAATCAGCATATTACAGGAAAGAAGTTAAATCAGTTAAATAAAACCAAGCAGTTCTCTTTGTCCTCTCTGTTTTCACTGTGGAATCTTGCCGTGCAAAGCCTGCCAAATACATGAGTTTCTCAATACAACGAAAAGGCACTAAGTGCACTGGTTATTGTAGTTCCAGAAGTTCCAGGACCATGGTGAACTGTACTGAAAAACAGAGAATGAATTCAGTCTTTAATTCAGAATCATGCATGTAGTAGATAGCACCTTCTTCTTTAATGAAATGAAGTGAAGATGTACCAAAACAATTGCTGGGAAATAACACAATAACAATGAGACAAATGTTACTAATAGAAATGTTTGTGTCTGTGTGCATTTTATTATTTTGAAAGTGATCCGGCATTGTTCTGAAAAATTCTTTCATTAGAAGGTATTTTAGTGCTGCTTTACCCCATGCAGGAAATGAGACTGGAGACTGCTTTTACTTCTAAAGGTATTAAAAGTGAATGACTATAGAGAAAATGGTTCTCTAATATTTGCAAAAGTCAGAATAGGTAATAAGTCACAGCCAACGTAGTAGGTCCCAATAACTAGTGGTCCTTGGTCTTGCTCAATTAAGAAAGAATGAATGGTCTGTCAGTAGGGCTTTTCTTTTCTTCTGGTACAAAAATAGTATTTTGCTTCCTCAGGTCAGCGTACAAGCTGTGAGTTTAAGGGAAGTCAATGTATTTATTGCCAAAGGAGATTTTCAGTGGGGAATCTGATAAAAACTGAAAAGAATTGCTATCAGGTGTTTAGGGGCAAGGAAGTGTTTGTAGAGCCAAACAAGGGTAGAGTTTCAGCACAGTGCATTGGAAACATTTTACTTTTATTATGCAGGTCAACACCAAGGATTATCAAGGAGAATTCTTTAGAAAATTTGTTTCTTGTACACCATTAAGAGTTAAGATTTCAGCAGATCAGTTTCTGCAGCAAAACTATGAAGTATAAGCTGTAGAGATTCGTAATCCTTGACCTAGAGAATATGAATTCACAGAAAGTGAGATGAAGGGATTTGTAAAAAGGCCATTAAACTGGTGACAAATCCCTCTGAGATTACTACAGAAATAGTGATGGAAAATAATGCTTGAGGAAAAGATAAAAAAGAAGAGAATGGGCTGTTGTGTAATTAACAAGGGGAAATGTTTTTCTGGTTTTAGATAAAATGATTGTATCATTTGAAAAAATAAGAACTGGTTTCATGTGAAATGAAAATGTTGATGCATTTAAATTAGTTTATGACTGTGATGGCGTAGTGGAGAGTGAGAACTGCTTTTTCTGATAGATGTTTCTGCTGAAGGAATTTCCATCATGCTGAGGGCTTCACTTTCCAGTAAGTTACAAGGAAGGTTGGGTTGTTAAAAAAAACTATTTAGTATGGTGACTGCTGTGGTTTCTAAATGTTTGGAGATAGAAAATTTGGAGAATCTAGTATGTAAAGAATCAATTGATTGGAAACTATTCTACTAGAGACAAACTTTGCAATAGTGTGTACTAGATGTAGCTTCTAATCAGAGAACTGATTTTTCTGGCCTTACTCAACTCATTTAGTTCCTCTTACAGTTTTAGCTATGAATTGAGGAATATATTTGTCTTCTCGACTTTCCAAACGGATATAAGGACCATTGATTCAAATAATCACTCGGGCTGGTGTATGGGGAGTTTTATAATCACAGAATCACAGAACATGCTGAGTTGGAAGGTGCCCACAAGGATCATCAAGTCCCACTCCTGGCCCTGCACAGCACCATCCCCAAGAGTCACACCGTGTGCCTGAGCGCATTGTCCAAATGCTTCTGGAGCCCTGCCAGGCTTGGTGCTGGGACCACTTCCCTGGGGAGCCCAGTCTGGTGTCCAGCCACCCTCTGAGTATGATAAGATAATGATTCTTTTCAATATTTCCATTTACTTTTGCAGTTACTCAGTTTCTTCATTGTATTGCTGTCTGTCTGAATATTGTAAATGATAGCACTGTGATTTTGTGACAAGACTTGGGCATTTTGAGAGATGTGGAGATGTTTTTGTAAGCGGTATGACCTTCCATGCCAGAACTAGATTTTTAAATGGCATAAATACTGTTGTTTGTAGCTGTTATACACATTGCCATGCTATACCTGCCCATTTTTGCAGATACAGATCTGTGAAAACATTGAAGTTGCCTAGAAATAGAAACACATAGTAAATGATTCTACCACAGACCACTTCTGCTTTTTTTCTGTTTTCTCCTGTGTGAAATGCACGCAGGCCAAGGTCATTAATAATATGGCAGGTTCAAACACTTAAAAAGTTGAAAATGCTAAAATATAGTGTGATCTTTAGCTATTTCAGGAGCTCCCAAGCTGCACCTTGCCATTTTCTCTGGTCTTCCCTCTGGCTCTCCAGTAAAGGTGCGGGCCGAGGGTTGAATGAATGGCCAGAAGACTCCTGGGCTTATGTTCTTCTCTCCCCTGGGAAAAAAATGGTAGCAGGAAGTAGGTGGTGGCAGCTGCTGGTGGAAGAGTTAATTTGTCCTTCAGTACTCTCCCTCTGGCTCAGGTTTGAGCATCTCAACAGGAGCAGCTCAAAGCAAAGTGCATCTGTTCCTTTGGCAGCAGCGTGCTACCCTCTCCTGCAGATCTGCGAGAGAATTGCCTCCAGTGCAAGAGTGGTACCATTAGAACTTGCAGCTGATGGTCCTCAGTTAAGTAATTGAAGGCTGTTAACAGATTAAAGGATGTACATGTTATACTGGCTGTCCCTTTGTTTCTACAGTCCATGGTTGTGTTGGGCAAGGTTTTTAGTATGATAGGTGCAGTTGCTCTTCTGTGAAGCAGCAGAAGATTATTTGTTGTCCAGTCTTTATCCGTCAATCAGTTCGGTGTGAGTGACCAGCACAGCCCGTAAAACTTTGTCCAGCTGACTGATAATTTTGGTTTGGTCTAGTTTTTCTGATTGGTTGTGTGCCAAACAGACTATATAGTTGTGGAAAGAACTGTGTTTTTCTGGATTCCTCCTTCTTTAATAAAGAACTGACTCTTTAGGGGAGCTTGATACACTCCTATTTGAATATGTCATACAATCAGGCATGGAATATTTAATGCATTTAGAGCGTTTTCATTTTCACTGGAAATTGAACTGATTTCAAACCAGTTTTTACTGAAGATGTTTATTTTTCCTCTTTGGTGAGTAGATCAGTCACTAACAGAGAGTGATAGGGGGTTTGTTTGTTTTTCCCCAATGTATAGAAAGCTTTCCAGGAACATGTGAAAAACTGAATTGGATGTCTTTCAAGAAAATACATATATTGAAAACAGATTTCTTTACATGTGACTGCTTTCTTTGGGATAGCTAAAGTTTAAACACTTTGCCTGTGTGTCATATTTCTGATGTACTTACCATCATGCACTGTATGGTTGCTGGGTCAGGCTCAGCTACTGGAAGAATGTTTATTTCCTGCCAAGTAAGTTTTCAACAGAAACTACTGGGTATCAGTCAAGGTTTCACTGTATAGGGAAGCTATTCTTAGGAAAAACTTTTTTTTTTTTTCTTGTAAGAAGGGAAAACCATGGGTGTCCCAAGATGTTATCTGAGACATTCTGGCTCGATTCAGGGCAAAAGAGACTGAACTTGTCTGTCTTTTCCCTTAATACTCCTGTCCCCTTCACCGAACAAGTAAAGATGTTCTTGAAGTGTTTAAATGAATGAAAACACTTGAAAAACAGATAACTGCCAAAAAGCCCTTTGCAGGTGAAAAACACCATGATAAATTGATTATTTCTGTTACTGAAAGAAGAGCTTCTGGCAACTGAAGCAGCAGAATTTCTATGATTTCAGGTTAAGGGTATCTAGATAAGACTAGACATTATTTTCTTTCCTCTTTCCAGGTATCTTGGTAATAAGAAAGAATTACGCTTGGTGCGACTGCACCAAAGGCAAATGTGCGTACACCAAAACAGTTGCATGAATACGCTGCATTCTGTTTTGTGCTGATTTTTTTTCTTTGGTGTTTCTATTTGTGTAACAGAATACCGTCCAGTCTCTACCCTAGGCAGGAGGAAGCTGCAAATGTTTGCATGCTTGCAATTAGTAACAAGGTCTTAAGAACTTTTCCTCTTAAATTTTTTGCTTTTTTTTAAGTATTTGTTGTTTCAGAAATGACCATCTACTTCCTAAGTTCTAAATTTTTGGGGCCATATATAAATGTTTATTTTGAATATTTATTTCTAGTATGTTTACTTATGTTTTATATTAAAGCTTAAGTGAGGCTTTTTATTTGCTATTTACAGACACTGACTTTTTTAAAAATTGCTTGTGTATATATACGTTATTGCACAATTTACTATAAGCAAAATGCAAATATCTGCTCTATGGTAGGTAAACTCAAGTCTACCAACAATAGAAAAGTACAGGTTACTTCTGATAGATTATTCTTTTTGAGCAGGGTGTTCCAGTTGTCGTACAGGATAGATCAAATGGGTCATAGTTATGTAAGCTTATGATAATACCCAAACTAAAAGTTATATACTGCGTAGAAAAATTATTAAATTAAAGGGTTTAGCTTGACTATCCTCTTCCTTTCTTGGCTTCTCTGAGGACGAACTGCATCTCTCCAAGAATATATCTGTTATATATGTGACAAAATACAAATGTTTGATGTAACTAACTCTATAACAATTTATTGTAACGCCTGATGGAGGTGGGGAGGGAAGATTGCACCAAAACAGAGGTTTCTGGTACAAGAACAGTCAGATCTTTATTAAAGGCTACAAGCAAGTTCCGCCTTCGCCGCAAAATTGACACAACCTTTTTTTAAAAAAAGAAAAAAGTTTATTTGCTTATGCTTTTAAAGGGAGTAACAACCTTAAATGCATCAAACTTGAATCATGTTAGGAAATTCTCTAGTTGTAATCTGTCTTGGAGAGAATACTGCGTTATTCTCTGGTTGATGTCAAGTGCTGACAATGAAATCAACCCTATGTGCAGATGCCACAGAGAAAGCTGTCCTGAAAAAGACTCTACTGGCAGTCCTCTCAGCCTAGAAACTTTAAGCTTTTAAGTATTTGGTGAGGAATTGTTGGTGCCAAGGAGTTTCTTTAGCTGTTTAGTGGGGAGGAGGAAAAAGGAGATAGCAGAGGAGAATCCATGTTCCTTATGCATACTCAGTACTAGTGGTGCTTACGCCCTTGAGAGCTGGAGCATCTTAACTGAAGAATCCATCAAAATAAGCTACGAGAACATTACTGTGGGGTGGATAGTGCTGAATCCAGTACCAGAAGACCTCTTGTCTTTACGGATCAAAGAGATTTCTCCATTTATTCTATGGTGTGAGGGAAAAATAAACAAAGTATTAGTTGGAGAATTAGTCTGCTGTTTAAAAAGGGATTACTCTAATTTGAGAGAACATGCTTAGAAAATTTTTGTTTTCATTTCAGTTAAAGGAAATCAGTGGTTTTCCTTCTGCTTATAAAGCTGCTAGAAACTGGGACCATTTTCAATTTGTGGACCCAGGAATAACCTGTGTCAGTGAACATTGTGTTTTCTTTCAGTATAGTGACTACATACTATCAAGAAGTTTTTACCAAAGCACTGAGCAAAGTAGTTAAAACACTGCTTTCAATGCAAACAGACAATTTGAAAACTCACAGCTTGATGTCTTCTGCTTGAATATTTCTGTTAATTTTGTTTCAAGTTGCATTACCTTGTTAGTAGTTTCTCTCTGTGAAGCATTCTGACATCTTTGCAGTTTCTGTGTTCCAGACACCTTGTAGCCTTTCATTTGCAAACCAAAGTGGGCAGTCAGTGCTGTACAACGTGGTAAAGTTAGCTTTCACAAATTTTAAACCAGTTGTTAGTTCCTAGGGAGCGGTGTGATACACAGTCCTCTAGTTGGTTTAAATATACATACCCATTGAGGTCAATCATAACAAGCAATAATTTGACTGGAAGAATGGCTGAGAGGGTGAATTTGCAGAGTGAGCAAAAAGTACAAGTCTTCAAGGCTACAAGATTTTAATGAAACCAAGACTTGTATTTTAATGAGGTGTAAAAAAGAGGCAATATTTTTGTCCTTTTAAGCACTGAACTTCTGCAGAGTTCTCACAGAACATTTTTATCCTCCTGAGAATGTGAATAATGTAAAATCTCCAGTAAGTAGTGGTCTTCAGTTTGGCATCTTTACACAGTGTAAGAAAGGGTCTTTTTGAGTTTCCACAAATCAGAATTTATAATAGTGATCACTGTAATAAATTTTCTTCGAGTATTTAATGTCATAATTCCACTTTGAAAATTAGATAAATGAGTGGGAGGTTTCTTCTTGATGTTGAAATGCATCCTTGCTTCATGATTTTTGCTGTGTCTTTTGATGCCTTAGTTCTTAATTATTCAGAGATTGTTTCATTGTTTAACAGAAATACACAATTTGTGAGCTTTTACAAGGATAGCTCATTATTTGCTTTAAGCCATTTTAGTTTCCAAGCAACAAAGTTCTGTCTGAACTGTCAAAATGCTGTTTTGAATAATGGTTGAATGTAATATGACCCAATTAACTGGTTTTATATCTATTTTCTCTAATGATAAAATTGGCAATCAATAAGGTAACCACTGTTTTGTCATAATCTCTGTCAAGAAGTTTGGACTAGCCCAGAAATTATTCTCTCCCATTAAGCAAAACTTTACTGCATTGTTATATGAACACTTTTAATAGTTTCATTATTTCTGGCATTGTTTCACTGGTAGTTTAAGTTTGACCATTGGATTTTAGAAGTCTACATATGTCTCAGTTTGTCCTGGTGGTCTTGGTCACAGGAACTCTTGGGTTGACAAAGAGCTGTTGGAATAAGTGTGTTGTTTGAAATGTAAATATGGGGTTTAATGCTTTTTTAAAGTAAGATTATCAAAGGAGTGTAACTCAATATCTGATAACATATCCACAAGGTACTAAAATAGTTATGGGACTTGAAAAGCTTGGAATACCTAATACCTAATTCAGAGGAAAGAAAATTTCAAAAATTTGAATTATTTTGAATATTTACTTATCTCTATTTGTCACCTGTTTTCTAATGTGTGTACAGTTTTTGAATTTTAGGCAGTATTATATATATGTTCTTCAGGGAGAATGCAGCTTTTATTAGTAATTTTCTGTGTTTATGTATTATTGTGTACACTGTTGTGGAACAAGGCTGCAACAGTTACTGTTCTAATACATCTCAAGTTAACTTGGACTGTAATTCTTTGTTTTGCAGCATTTTTCAGGCTTTATTGTTAGAAAATGTGATTTGGCAGACGACAACTTGAAAAATAATGAAGCCAAATAATGTTTTGAAACTTCAAGAATGATATAGGTTTTCTGTTAAACAAGTGTTTTAGTGTCACTGCCTCCAAAAATAAATATTTTAAAGCATTTATAATTAAGTCTTAAATTGTGTGAAAGTTTGAATTAATTTATCAGTGAACCTCTGAGAGTTTTACGGAAGTCTGTACGTATTACAGGGTCCACAAGAACTTAATGTTCCATAAGCTTAAAAAATGGCCACTTCTTGTTTCATAAATTCTGAACAGTAGAAACTGTCTGTGAGACCGATTTCTGTGGTCGGAAATCAAAGAAGCTTTTTGATGATAAAATTTCCTATTCATTCATAATTTTTGAAGTAAGCTTGTGAATAAAATAAGAACTATGTAATTCCACAACCAGTTACAAATGTAGTTGCTGTTATTTTTACAAAGCTTTCCTCTACTTTGTTTTTCAGTAAATAACGTGGGTGAGCTCAGTTCAGTTTGAGCTGTACGCCTGCTAAGTTCTTAGGAACCATAGTAGTGGTGAGACAGCAGGATTGTTTTCCCTACAGTTGTACTTCTGTGTCTTGTCCCCTTTGTCTCCAGACACCTTTCTTCCAAGCAGCTGAGCAATTCCAACTGTGTCATCGTGCCATCAGGTACTTCTGTGCCTGGCACAAAGCCATGATCCACCAGGCGGTCCCGCAGCTGGTGTCCATGCTTTGGTACTTTAAAAGGTATATAGGTTGTATAGGTAGCTAAGGGAACAGCTGGAATACAAGAGCAGTAGCGTTGTGACATCAGCTTGCTGCCTGTAAATCATCCAGAGGTAATGTACAGAAATGGAAGAAGCGCAAGTAAAATGAAGTGTTTATCTAGGCAGAGCATGGAGAGGTCAGGGTGATTTGTGGGATTTTCAAAAGGAGTCTTCAGGCTTGGAAGAAATTGAAGAAAAAGAACCCTAGAATTACAAGAGTATAATGAAAAGTGTGTCTGGAGTTTCTTTGTCAGAAAAGACTGAAAGGCACTTTTCCATTCATCCAATCAAGCTAAATCCATGTCAAATATGGTAAAAACGTATGAGAAGTGGGACAGCTTTGAGGTTTTAGAGAAGGCTAAAAGCAGGACAAGATAATGCCACAGTCACCGTGTTGGCCGGGATTAGGTGATGGACAAACATTGTGCTTAATGGCTGGGGTGAGCATTCATGTAGAGAGGATTTCATGGGTGGACCATCACCACTAGAGTCCCAGAGATGTTAACTAGGGATTGATTCTGGCAGTCTGACGATTTCTAGACTGAGAAGCAGAAGTCTAGGAAAAACTTAACTAATGCTTCTGCCTATAAAATCATAAATAAAGAGGAATATCAAGTGTACCAGAATAAATCAAAGGGTATGAGGGAGTATAAGAAGGATGGAGATAATTGTACTGATAAATGCATAGCAAATACTCAGGTGCTAACATGGTAAAGACTAACTTTTTTGAATAGAGTGTGGTTGGTGGAAAACAGCTGGATGCCTGGTTAACAGTGGGACAAGACAGGAAAACAAAATAAACAAGCTATGATGATTAACACTGTCTGTGAAGCAAGCTGTTGCACAGATGAAGGAAATCTGGTGGAGCAATCGTGACTGGAATACTAAAACTGGAAATGCTCTTGTTGGGAAAGATAGGTAAAGGAAAAAGTGGTGCAGCCACACTGTGTGTTACTGATATGAAAACATGGGAAGAAGTGAGATAAAATTGCATGGATAAAATGGAGATGTTTTATTGGGGCCAGCGATGTTAGATTTGGATATGAATAGTTGTGTCTTCAGTACTTTTGAGGTGGGAGATCCAGATGGAATTAAGTAGTTGCTGCATATGGTAGGTGTTATGCTGTTTCCAGTAAGTTTTTGACAAATATTGAATACCCTGCTCTTTTCTAAGGACAGGAATTTAGAGCTTTTTTGTTTGGTTGTGGGGGGATTTTTTTCCCCTAAATAAGCTTGGATCAGGATGTCCTTTAGGTGAAATGGATGGGAAAAAATGTTTGCATATAGTTAGTATTGCATAGTAAGGGGCATTTTTAAAAGCAAGTGGACTATTTCATATGGAATAGAGAGGTTAAGAGTAGAAAGAAGGTTTGCCACTTCTTTACTTTAGATGCAAAAAGTTATCTGAAGATTATATTTTAACAAAAGGAACAAATCTTTGAGAGAGGGATTTCAGATGAGTTGGATGAATAACAAATTTAAAAACTGTACTGTAAGTGGGTTGACAAATCGAACAGCATAATGTTGTGGGAAAATGACAGCTCAGAAACTGTAAGGGTGTGATAGTATTTCCAGAGATTAGGCATGAAGATAAGGTCTGACTAAAAAGAAAAAGAAAGTTTTAACTCAGCCCTTGAAGATAAGGATGGTAAAACATTTGGAGTGGATGAAGAGATTGAAATTTGGTCGGGCTCAAAGATCAAAGCTGATATTTTATCATGAGGACCTTAGTGATGTTACACATATGTTGAACATAGAAGCAAAGCAGGAAGACACAATGGGAATGAACATAGGAAAATTATGTCCAGGGTGGGAAAAGTCCGTGATAAGCTTCACATACTCAAGTCATGGATAATTACCAGCTGAGGTTGATTAGAAAACTGATTAGACTGAGGTTGATAAGTAGAGTAATAAAAGCTCTACTGTGATAATTTCAAACTAACATAGTACGCTTATCTCAAACAGGCTACCCATTGTACTGCTTAATCTCAGAGCAGATATTGGAGTGTGAGGTGGGGAGAACGAATTGTAGTTTTGAATTGTAGTTTCTAGAGCTGTCTTTTCCTGCTTTCATGTGGCAATAGCATAGTCTTTGCTCATGATATGAAATTCATCAGAACTGTCTGGTTTTGTTGTTTCCAGATTGGATTAATGTGTCTCTGGACTGTGTTTTTTTGACTTTAGAACTCATTGCTATGACAGCTCAAGCCTTGGGAAAAGGGTGTGCTATGTGGTGGGAGAATAACCCGTTAACATTTTTAAATGTTGCCTGTGGAAGAACTCATATAATTTAGAAGTGTGAATTTTAATTGGTTTCTGCACTATTTCTATTTAACAACTTCCAAGGCAGGAATTTGAGTCTCAGGTTAAACTAGGGCACAAAATCTTGAATCTGATTGTATTGCAAGTATTCTATATTTACATGGGGTTTTTTATTACAGTGTATTTATGTTGAAGGTTACTCATGAGAAAGAATGCTGTGCACAGTGCACACTTATTGATTTTATTGATTTATTGTTCTATGATCTGATATCTATTAGATATTAGCTATAATGTGCGGTAGTGTTAGGATTCTCATGTTCTTGCCATTATACAACCCAAATTTTATTTCTTCAAGCATTATTCAGGAACATAGAATTCAAAGTTTGAGTAACTTATTTTCTATACTTCAGTAGTAGGCAGAACTATAGGAGCTTATTTTTTCAATGTATTAAAGAGTGCATTAACCATGGGTTTTTAGGACTTCCAAGTTCATTGCCATTTACTCTTCTTAAGGAATGTGTGATGTTCGTATGTTCTACCTACATTTTCAGTTTTTGTTAGAACTCTGAACAGAGTACAGTATTGGTTTTGGGAAGGGGGAGAATTCTACTCGTTAACTATCGTATTCTCCTCTACTATGTCACTTATATTAGGCTTTTCTGCTTGTGAAGTGTAGAAAAGGTATGGCCACACTTTAAAATAAAATGTGTTTTTCTGAAAAAATATTTTCTTCTGTATTTCAGTTTTTCTCTTGGAACAACAGAAATTAAAAGGGGGGAGGCAAAAAGCTAAAAACAGAAAAAATGTATTTTGGTTCACTTAAAACATTTCTTGCCTTTTGTCCCCTGTTCTCCTCAAAAAAATTATTTTGCAGGGCATATTTAGGATTTTCATGCTTTGCTAAGGCTTAGAGCAATTATTATTTGTAGATTTTTCAACTATATTTTACTACTTTGTCTTGTCTCATAAAATGAGTACCCAAGGAATTGGAAAACTTTTTGGTTTAATTTTTGTTACAACTGAGTATAGAAAAATGTGCTTCAGCATTGCATTAGAACATTGCAGCAGAACTAAACCAGCGAAATAGAATTTGTTATATAGTTAATATGATTTAATTTTAGAATTTACTTGAATATAACTTTAAAAGTTTTATTTTCATCTGACTCTTTTGGGTTGCCTGAAACTGTGTAAAGGAATGCAATTTTATTGGTGTGTTGTTTTCCTTACTACAAATACACCTCAGCCATTTGCTTGGCACAGATTTCTGGATAGGAAAGATCTAGGCCATAGGAACAGGCCCCTGGAGATAATTTTATTAGAAAGAATGTGAATAAGATGAAATATGTGAAATATTAGTATTTAAAATAAGGAGGTTAAGCATTGACTTAGAGCCTAAATTATTGCTGCATGTTGTGATATCTTTTCTTATTAAAAGAATTAAGCCACTTAGTAAATCCCATTAACATCAATAGCAGTTACAAGATGCTTAGCAGTTTGAATCACAGAATTGATTTTATGCAGCTGTCAGTTGCATTATTAATAAAGATTACCCCATCTGTATTAACCAACCAACAGACGGGTTTAGAAAGAGAGAGAAAGAAGTGATCCTATCCATTTTTTCCACTTGCTTGGGAATCTTTGCATTCATTTTCAGAAAGCTGATGAAATTCTGACCTGTGTAGTGCCTTGTGTAAATCATCAACTGACTTAAAAGTGAGACTTCGATAGGTGAATCATGTGAAAACAATTAATTTAATATTCTCTTATTTATACTCTGGCCTTAAATTTGCTACTTAATGGTGACTGGCATTTGGAGGGAGTTTCTCCCTTATCCTAAAACTTCTAATGACCTTTTTGCTATAGCCTCCTTTAATATTGTTTTTTTTCTTGCTATTGAATTTTGATTTAAATAACTTTGTAGTGGATTTCAGAGAAAAAATTGGTGCACTTTTTCTCTGTGAAAGTTACCATTCTCTTTCAAAGGGCTTCAGAATAAAACATTTCAACAATCCAAAGCTCCACCAAAAGAAAAAATAAATAGCCTGAATTGAATTGTATGCCAAGTCACAATAATTTATTCTGTATTAGAACTGTTTCTAAAACCATGGTCCACTATAACATGTTTGTCTTTCTCTTGTTAGTAAGAAATGTCATGCCTAAAGCACATCAATTCTGTCTTAGGGGAAAACTGGCTAAGGACTGAAATGCATTAGGCAGAGTCACTTTAATAGTTGATGCAGTTTGACTCTGTAAGTGTTTGCTTACAGAGCTTATTCTTATTCCTGGTATTGGCTATAATTGATTATAATTTCTCCGTTGTGCCAAAAATGCCTGAAAGTCTGAATACTTTGAATTTATGGGGGGTTTAAATTGATTAAGTAAATACTAAATCAAGATATCCTTTGACTTTACAGGCACTTGCAGACCAGTTTGAAAATGCAAATACATCGGTATCTGAACGCATGAAGATTTTCTACTGTTGTCAGGTGCCTCCACATTGGGCCATACAGGTGTGAAACAATTTTATTTCAATCTTTACTTATAAGTCTGTGGTGGTTATTTTTGATGCTACATCACTCCATAGTCAAGTGAGTGTGATGTGACCTTGAGTTGAAACACTGTAGAAATAAAGACATAACGTAACATACACCAGATTTTTCTGGAGAGAAGTCAAGTTCTTTGCTTTCAGATGTCTTGTTCTGTCATGCACAGGAGTAATTGCTTGTTAATGCAATTCTTCTTTACCTTCCTTTTACACCAGTACAAAGTAGACTAAAACTCGCAAGCTTCAAACATATGTCGTATTAAAATAAACTTGCCCGTGTCTTACTTTTTATTACTGGTTTACTTGTGCTACTGTTACTGGCATCTTTCTCATCGTTTAAAGTTCACTTTGGGAAGTTGATCATGGTGAAATCAGCCAGGCTGGGAGTCAATAGTACACTGAAGAGCTGAGAAAGCTTTTCTTTTAAGACAGTCCCCTCTTTTACTAATACTGACAGGATTTTTTTATACCCACAACTACACTGTTCATCTTGATTTCCTAGAACAGCAATCTACACACTAAAGTCTTATCTGATGATGCTGTATTTAGCAAAGTCAGGAAAATTATTTACGTTGCATACCTCCAAAGGTATTCATGTTGGTTTACTTTTAATGGTGTTTTATTACTTTTTGATTTCTAATCTCAACACATGTTGTTTTAACCAATCATATCTTCTCCGAGCATTCCCAAGTTTTTCTACATAACCTTTCAACAGGCACTTGCAATATAACTGTCAAATGTGGTTTTCATTTCTGGTTGTCAGAGTGGCATTTTCAATCCAAGCCAGTTTTGTAAACCAAAGATAGAAATGCTAAACTAGGGATTTATAATGAAAGATGACTGCAATCTTCTAGTCATAGTAATGAAGACATATTGCATACATTAATTTTACCAAATATAGCTGAGTAAATTTAATTAAACATTAATGAGATTTAGTTTTAGACAATGGCAAATGTTTTTTTCCTGAGTGATTAATATCAAGCTGACAAAGAGATTTTCAGAGTTTGTTATGTATTATATCAAAGAGTTGTAGCCAGATGTTAATTTTTTTTTACTACTAGTCTATTCCCCTCTAGTAACTCCTTGGATTTGTAACAGATACTGAACCCAAACTAATAAAGATAGGTTCATGACATATGTTGGAAATTTCGAGGAGTCCATTCAGGATCACCAAGCCCACTGCAGAGGTTAACTGTATGAGTTTCTACTACATAAGTAGCTGTCCTTACACAGAATGCTCCCATTTATTTTTGGAAACCTAACTGTCTATCTGTCACACATAGTAAGTTACCCTTACTTCAAAGGTTAAAACCTATTTGCAATTTTAATCTTCTCTTAAAAAATAAAGACTGAAGATAACTTTTCAAAGTCATGAAAACATGCATGTTTGTTTTTGAATTGAAAACATTATTCTTTTTTTTTCATTAGTACACTGAAATAATAGCTGAATTTGAAATAACAAAGAGGCTGACTGAACTGTGAGGAAAACTTGACTAGGGAGTTGAAGCTACACTCAAATCCAATATTGATTTGGGTGAAAACTAACACCCTTTGGCAGTGGCTATTTGGGACAGTGATTTCTCACAAGTACTGAGCAGAATTGTATCAGAGCCTTTCTCTCCATCTTTGTTTCTCCACAGGTACGGATTACTGTGACAAAGCCATGCTAGCAGGGGCTTTTAATTCCCTGCTTTGGCCTCTGTTTCCTTCTCAGCATTCCCAACATCCTGCTGCAGCTGTTCTCCAGCAACATGGGCCTCATTTAAGGGCTGGAAGTTCATCTCTGTCAATTCATTCTTGCCATGTCCATTTCTATTTTTGTATTATATTGTTAAATTGTTCAAAGCACAACAGCTGTTATTCAGTTGGTGGGGGTTTTTTGAGGTATATACACTCTTTGAGGTTCCAACCTGAAGTTTCAGGAGAATAGTTCTGTATTATCTCTCTGCTTCTTGTTGATGTCAGAAATGCCTCTTACATCTTTTTAAAATGTAGACATTATTTGCTTACCTACTTTCAATTAATTTGGAATTTCTTATTTTTCCAGCGTCAGCTTGCGAACTTACTCTTTGAACTGGGGTGCACCAGCTCTGCCTTACAAATATTTGAGGAGCTGGAAATGTGGGAAGATGCAGTAATCTGCTATGAAAGAGCAGGGCAACATGGAAAGGTAAGAAAAATGTTTTTATATAGCTGAGATCCCATCTTGAAATAGCATCTGAAGGGGGAAGAACTGTCTGGCTTTAGCTGGCAAATCTCTAATGACACTCACTTCTACAAGGATGTCATCGCAGGAAAGTCTGCTGAGAAAAAATGGGTACATGGCATAAAATCTTGTCATAACCTGTGAATGCTAAAAAAATTGACTTGGGGTAAAATAACCACATGAAATAGAAGTTGGTAAATAAGAAGCACCTTGAGATGCAAGAAGATTGTGATAGTGATTCTTGAAAACATTCAAGGATAATTATATTAACTACTATGGATAGACAGCCAGGTGTAATGTGGGCGTTTGAAGAAAGTTGTAGCAGTCATTCATGATGGAGTCTTGAAACTGGTAGCATTAAATGTATGAAGGTACATGTGCCTTTACAACACCACAAGCACAAAGACTATGCTCTAACATGATTTAAGCTTGATGAATAGAGATAGATAGTTTCAACTGATAGAAAAAAAGCAGAATGTTTCATACTTCCATGGTTTTTTCTAGTTGTCACGCACCAAAGCCTAGATTTTGTTCGTTATAAACTGACAGATATGTCTTGCTGGCAAGTTCTGTGCCACATTATGCATGCCTTGGGGATAGTATGCTAATATCGCAATCTTCTCAGTACAGTGGAGAAATAGAGGTCAGTATTTTCCATTTCCTGGAAATGCATTCTGTCCTAGTTACATTCACAAACTGCCCTTAGGGAGTTATGAAAACGGCACTCGGAGAATAGGAGAGGATATCTGACACAGGAAACTGCTTAGAAATGCTTTCAGAATGAGGGATTGTGCTGTGCTTTGAAAAACAGAAAGTGCTGTCTAAGTATGAAATAACAGTAGTGCTGGAAAAAAGCTAGCTTTGGACCAAAAAAGACAGAAAATTAGAAACATGTAGCTGTGCATCAAGAGGAATGAATATTTCTGCTCTTTATTGTAGTGTTCAGTGTGTGAACTGCTTATATTTATCGAAAGTGTTCTGATGTTTTTAAACATGGTAGTTGTTCTTGTAGAAATGCACAAAAATCTACTCGAGTAGTATGCTGGCCACTGGATGTTCCTGTCATTAATGAGCTCAGCATGTATCTGTGCAAAAGAGCAAACTTCTATGTGTTTTTCAGTCACAAATGCTTTTATATAGAAAACCTGAGTTTAAATCCTGAGAAATCTAATAAATCTGCCAAATGTCAGCAATACCAATGTGTTTTATGAGTACTTGCACATCAAAGTAATACCTTCTTTCCTTCTGCTTTGGAATTATCTGCTGATAAAGAAACAGAGCATGTAGATAAGGTCATGTGAAGCTACACATTATGCTGTTAGAAAATCCATAATTCATTTGGTTATAACAGGGCCATGTAGCAGTACGTATTTCGCAGAGTAAGATGTTGCTAGCATTTAGCAATCTTTTTTTGAGATTAGTTGCTGTTACTAGATATGGCTGTACGTTCATTTGTTTTATAACCTGAACAAAATTTCTAGAAATTAGTATTATAACATGAGTCAACAGAAGAGTAATAGAGTGCCAAGCAATGAGCAAAATGGCCCAGAACAAGGAGAAAAAAATATTATAAAACCTGAATGCAGTATGCTGATAATTGCTGTGGCTTTCTCACTGAAGTATTTTACTCGTCATATTCCTTCAACAGACTTGTTGCAAAAGGAGACATCTTCATGTGTGTAGTGAGAACTGGTGTTGAAAAGTGTCCCTCTCCCTTCCTTTAACTGTGGGAGGGATCCAGAGGTCTCAAGAGTATTATTAACATCAGGCAACTTTATCTGGTTGAGGTCCAAGAGGTCTCTTCCACCTGAAAATGGTGCTGTTTTCCTGCTAAAAGGAAAAGAACCAGAGATGTGACTTTTCAGTTCTTCCACTTGAGGCATGGCCTTTCTCCCTTGCAAGAACTCTACAGCATGGTAGCTACTGATCTTTGATAGATTAATGAGATCTGCTGTTTGGCATCAGATGGCTATTCCATTTTACAGCAACCTGTTTTCAGCCCTATCTCTGTTCCATCATCTCATCAGAGTATGCAGCTTGATACAGGGTCTGGTTTTAGACCAACATACCCCAGCAATCCACGTTCTGCAGGGTTATTTTTCTTGTCATGGCATGCCACAGATACCTCAAAACATTTGAGTGAGGAAACACAATTATGGCAAGATTTCAAAATCCCACCTTTAAAATCAGGTATGGCTTCCCAGATGGGAAGCAGTAGTGTAATGATTAGTGCATGGGCTCTTTCAAGAACTTGATTAATTTACACTATATATAGTAACAGTTGTAGAAGGCAGATGAGCACTCCTATATGTGGTTGCAAAGCTAAGAAAGAGGAGTAAATGCCTTGCCCAAGGTCTTGCATGAAATTACAGGGAAGATGAAATGAAAGCCAAAGAGCTTTCTTTTTCTCTCACTGCCTCTTTCCATGCTCCTGTGTTCTTCGTGCTAATTCTCTGGTAGCCAAGCAAATTATGTGCAAGCAGAAAAATGAAGACGTTTTAGGAAATAGTTTGAACTAGCAAAGGAATGAATTGTAAAATAATGTAACTGATAGATCAGTGAAAAGTGAGGGTAATAGGGTCTTTTAGGAAACAGATAGATTAGAAGTGTGGGAACGCGTGGATGGGATGGCAAGTGGAAGTTTAGCATTGGGAAGCCAGATGCAGGATGAATCTTGAACTTGGTTTCCAGGAGTCTGTGTAGTGAGTAATGAAAAGGCACCACCTTTTGTTTAAAGCAGACCCCCCTTTACTGATTAGAGATTTTTGTGAAATGTTGCCTGTTTAATTCCCATACCACCCATAGTAGTCCAGAAGGCAACATAAGAGCCTGAATCATTCTTGTGTTTTAAACAACTGACTTTTGAGGTGAGTATTGAATTCCATCCATTCTGGTGCAGACTGTGCTATGAAAAAGCAGTGTTGTTACAAATGCACCTGATTCAGTCAGTGAGGGTTATACAGCTTCTTTTTTTTTGTTGTTGTTGTAATTTAATTGATAATTTTCATATCAAATCTTATTAAATTTAGATATAACTTTTAGTTATAAAACATGAAAATTAATAATTAATATCCATTTAATGAGTAAGAATAAATCTCTAGTGGCTGTATTTCTTTTACGTATATTATGTGCACTGTGTGAAAAATGTTTCTTGATAATATTTGTTGTTAAGAAAAGATTTGTTTTTGCAGAAGCAGGGTTCTTATCAAAGATTAAATGTGATTTTAGGAAAACATTTTGCCACAAAGTTAGGAGAAAGGATTCTTCTTTTTCCTTCTTTTTTTTCCCCTCACAAAATCCTAGGCAAAAATGGGAAATCCAGTTTTAAAGTATTATCTAGTTTTGTAGAAGGCAAATATTTTGATAACACAGGGGTTTTCTTTTAGTTTGGTCTTTGTACTAGCCTTTAAAGATTTAAGTAATAAAAATGTTTGCAACATGCCAGAGAGGTGATCAGATAGCTAATCAGATGAAGAAAAAGTCAGACTTCTGCTTATTTAATTCTGTTTTATCTGTGTGCTGAAATATTTATGTTGGCAATGAATTCTTGTAAGCTTAGACCAGAACATGATGTTTTTATGCTCTTAAATGTGAAATACCATTAGTGAATGGTTGCCTTTTTAGTCTAGGCATTGCCACAGGATAGCAATCTGATCTTGGGAGTGCCCTGCAGAGGAAGTGGTGAAGAAGCAGCTTGCAATGCACTTTTCACCTTGTATCTCCTTACACAGCTACATTTCAATCTTCTTTCTTTATCTGAACGGGGAAACAAACCCCACCTTATCTTTTGGTGTCTAATGTGGTTACTGCAAAAATGAAGCACTCAGCTCTCTCTGCTCTAGAAGAGGAAAATCTTCTTTAACGTCTGTTATTAGTATGTTATAGCAACTAATGAAGGCAGTTAAGAGGAAGTAAACTGCACTTTAACCAAATCCCTGGAAGCCAGGCTGGATGGGGCTTTGATTAACCTGATCTCATGGAAGATGTCCCTGCTCGTGGTAAGGGGGCTGGAACTAGATGATATTCTAATTCCCTTCCAAACTAAACAATTCTATGATCCTGTAAGTACAGTCTTCTAGTTAGGCAGGATTTTTCTAGTGCTTTGGCTGGGCTAATTCTAAATGTTAAAGAATAGGTTTTATGGCTCTTTTTAGAGAACTGTTCCACAGGCATTTAAAAACACTTGCCATCAAGTTATTTTCCTAATATTTAGCCACCGATTTTCTTCTTAATGGGATTCTGTTTTTACTAATTTTAAGATTCTTCTAGAAATCTAAACCCTTCTTCAAACTTGTGCGCTTCAAGTATTTGTAGACTTTACTGTTACTTTACGCAAATAATAGTGAGATGCTAAAATTGCTATGTATTAAGTATTTCAAAACAAGGTAAACCAGCCATTTTTCTAAAGATGATTTCCAGATAGGTTTGATGAATTTTACTGATTGGAGTAAAAGATCTTTGCTTCTCTAAAGATCATCTTAAGGTTGAAATAAGCAATTCTTACACAAGAAAAGCAGTAATAATTCAAATGCAGAGATGATGTAAGGTTTCCTTTTAGGTAAATGAGCTATGATAGAAGAATGACTAGAGTTACAATGTCAAACTTAAATTCTGTGGCATTTGTTGGATCTTTCTTGATTCAGATGGTTCAAGTAGCTCTTTTCTAAGAGAAAAATTACAGTGATCTGAATTGTGTATGTTACATTTTTGCAGTGAGGGACTGAGGTGGCAGTTCAGTCTGAACAACAGATCATCTGTCTGGTGTATTTATCTTTTCAAAAACCCCCAGAAAGCAGACTATCTCATGTTTAAGAAAGAGACAATAATTTTATTGTTTGAGCAAAGATAGTGGGCCTGAGAAAAGTAGCTTTTGAAAGTTAGTTACAGCCCATAATAGATGTCTGGGAGACACAGCTTGTGTCTTCTGTTTCATAAAGCTGTACATATATTGAATATATTTTATTTCAAACATTTATATAAATTTCTAAGTTCTGCATCTTATGTAAAAGCACGGCATTTCCACAACCAACAGTATGAGAGTCAATGTGTCTTCAGACATAATAGAATGGAAATCACAATTTTCAGAAAAGAGCAATTAGAGAAAAGGGAATGAGAGTCATTAAAAGAGTACTTACTAGGACGTGTGAAATATTACTGACTTGTAGGATTGCAGATACCTTAATGGTGCTGATACTGCATTGCTGTGAATTAGGTGTTGGTTTGATGTCCAGGACTGATGTTTGTTCTTGGGATAGAATACATACCTAAGATGTAAAAAAATGAGTAAGCTGCTTCTTGTTTTTATGGTTTAATTTTCCTTGGTGTGTTAAACCAAAAGCCACCATATTATGTTGAAGTATTTTTTAAAAATCAGTTTGGAACCAGATTCTTTCTAGACTTTACNTCTGTTTTATCTGTGTGCTGAAATATTTATGTTGGCAATGAATTCTTGTAAGCTTAGACCAGAACATGATGTTTTTATGCTCTTAAATGTGAAATACCATTAGTGAATGGTTGCCTTTTTAGTCTAGGCATTGCCACAGGATAGCAATCTGAGTTTGGGAGTGCCCTGCAGAGGAAGTGGTGAAGAAGCAGCTTGCAATGCACTTTTCACCTTGTATCTCCTTACACAGCTACATTTCAATCTTCTTTCTTTATCTGAACGGGGAAACAAACCCCACCTTATCTTTTGATGTCTAATGTGGTTACTGCAAAAATGAAGCACTCAGCTCTCTCTGCTCTAGAAGAGGAAAATCTTCTTTAATGTCTGTTATTAGTATGTAACTAATGAAGGCAGTTAAGAGGAAGTAAACTGCACTTTAACCAAATCCCTGGAAGCCAGGCTGGATGGGGCTTTGATTAACCTGATCTCATGGAAGATGTCCCTGCTCGTGGTAAGGGGGCTGGAACTAGATGATATTCTAATTCCCTTCCAAACTAAACCATTCTATGATCCTGTAAGTGCGGTCTTCTAGTTAGGCAGGATTTTTCTAGTGCTTTGGCTGGGCTAATTCTAAATGTTAAAGAATAGGTTTTATGGCTCTTTTTAGAGAACTGTTCCACAGGCATTTAAAAACACTTGCCATCAAGTTATTTTCCTAATATTTAGCCACCGATTTTCTTCTTAATGGGATTCTGTTTTTACTAATTTTAAGATTCTTCTGGAAATCTAAACCCTTCTTCAAACTTGTGCGCTTCAAGTATTTGTAGACTTTACTGTTACTTTACGCAAATAATAGTGAGATGCTAAAATTGCTATGTATTAAGTATTTCAAAACAAGGTAAACCAGCCATTTTTCTAAAGATGATTTCCAGATAGGTTTGATGAATTTTACTGATTGGAGTAAAAGATCTTTGCTTCTCTAAAGATCATCTTAAGGTTGAAATAAGCAATTCTTACACAAGAAAAGCAGTAATAATTCAAATGCAGAGATGATGTAAGGTTTCCTTTTAGGTAAATGAGCTATGATAGAAGAATGACTAGAGTTACAATGTCAAACTTAAATTCTGTGGCATTTGTTGGATCTTTCTTGATTCAGATGGTTCAAGTAGCTCTTTTCTAAGAGAAAAATTACAGTGATCTGAATTGTGTATGTTACATTTTTGCAGTGAGGGACTGAGGTGGCAGTTCAGTCTGAACAACAGATCATCTGTCTGGTGTATTTATCTTTTCAAAAACCCCCAGAAAGCAGACTATCTCATGTTTAAGAAAGAGACAATAATTTTATTGTTTGAGCAAAGATAGTGGGCCTGAGAAAAGTAGCTTTTGAAAGTTAGTTACAGCCCATAATAGATGTCTGGGAGACACAGCTTGTGTCTTCTGTTTCATAAAGCTGTACATATATTGAATATATTTTATTTCAAACATTTATATAAATTTCTAAGTTCTGCATCTTATGTAAAAGCACGGCATTTCCACAACCAACAGTATGAGAGTCAATGTGTCTTCAGACATAATAGAATGGAAATCACAATTTTCAGAAAAGAGCAATTAGAGAAAAGGGAATGAGAGTCATTAAAAGAGTACTTACTAGGACGTGTGAAATATTACTGACTTGTAGGATTGCAGATACCTTAATGGTGCTGATACTGCATTGCTGTGAATTAGGTGTTGGTTTGATGTCCAGGACTGATGTTTGTTCTTGGGATAGAATACATACCTAAGATGTAAAAAAATGAGTAAGCTGCTTCTTGTTTTTATGGTTTAATTTTCCTTGGTGTGTTAAACCAAAAGCCACCATATTATGTTGAAGTATTTTTTAAAAATCAGTTTGGAACCAGATTCTTTCTAGACTTTACCTTTGATGCTGTGTTGGATGAAGATACCATTTCCTCACTAGCCCTATTTCTTAATCTTCAGCTGACGATGGCAAGGTGCTAAAGAAGTATTCATTCAGGTCGGTAATTAACTAAAATAAATAGTCTTATTATGTGTTGATTTCTCTTTGCTCTTTAACAGGCAGAAGAAATACTCCGGCGGGAGTTAGAGAAGAAGGAAACACCAGCATTATACTGTTTGCTTGGTGATGTTCTTAAAGACCACCAGTATTATGACAAGGCCTGGGAGCTCTCCAGGCACCGCAGCGCCCGCGCCCAGCGCTCCAAAGGCCTCCTCCATCTCCGCAACCGGGAATTCCGGGAATGTGTGGAGTGCTTTGAACGTTCAGTACAGATCAACCCTATGCAGGTTGGCAAATTATGCACATACGGCTTTGGTTTTAGTTCATGTGTTCAGTTTTGAATGATGACGCTTTTTTAAAAGACAGTTCTGGGCACAGTTGTCAAAATAACAGTTTATTACTATTTGTAGCAAATTTTTCACTGTGTCCTTGGAAGCCTGGCTAAAAATGGTAGCATGACATCCTTTTGCATCCAGGTCCTTCCATGCAGCTAAATCTTTGCCTGTAGAGCTCTTTTATTTCAAAGAGATGAAGCCACTGCAAATTAATAATTACCGTCAAATAAATGATGAACAAGGTATAAAGCAAAACAGTTACAAGAAGAATGCAGATTTTAATGAAAGTATCCCTTTGCCCTGAGTTTGCCCTGGCTTTTAGTTACAAACTCTGATCTCTGTATTTCACAGAAATGTTTTTGAAGTGTTCTGGTCTGTCCTGTTCTGGAGTCACTGAAGAGCACTGTGTTACACTTGTGATGACAGTACCTTCTCTTACAACAATGCATCAAAACTGAAACCACAGTGAAAAGAGTTCTCTTGATGAGGCTGGTTTCTCTTGCTGATATTTTCAACCTATTCTGCAGACAACTTTTGCAATCTTGTTTCAGTTTCTCAGCCACTATATCCCATCCCAATAAGGTTCACACTGTGGAAGGTCTTGAGAAGTTAAAACAGCTTTGTGGTTGTTTATGTATATGAATTGTGCTCCTCACAGCCATTTCTAGTTCCATGCAAAAGCAGGGAATTCCTCCTTCTTGCCCCTCAGAGAACACTGCTGAAGCTGCTGTTTTAAGTTCCACATGACTAGCTGGACTTTTTGCTTTAAAAAATTTTAAAGGCCTCCAGCCTTTCAGCTCATTTATAATGAAGCTTTTTTCGTATTTTGCTGACTTATTTTATTCCAATGAAACAAGTCCTCCTCTTATTCAAATGAACTCCAGATAACTTATAAACATATTTAGAATGGAAAACAAAATGACCAAAAATGCCAGCGAAATATATATTACTTAGACAGGAATTTTATTGAAATCAAGAGGATTTCCAGAAAATAAAGGGCTTCAGAAGATGTCCTACAGGGCTCAAAACTGAGAAATATTCTGCTGAAATGCTTTTTTATTTTGTATACTATCCAAAGGAAGTTTAGAATGAAAGGAAATCCAAGAAAAATAGGCCAGTCCATATAGGAAAGTGAACATTTCCTCCCCTTGTTGCTTAGGAAGCACTTTTTAAGATTCAGTTGGATTGTTTCAAACAAACAGATTGAACAGATAGTGCAGATTGACATAACTGTCTTCTAAATTCTATCTGTATTCTATGACTACAGAAATGAATTATTTCCTATTCCAGGGTGTCTTGTGGGTGCAAAATAGAGTGGAAATTGATTCTAAATACAAGGACTTTAACACAAAGTTATTAATTAATTAATTAACTCATTCCCAGAATTGCGAATAATTTATCAGGTAAACAAAGACTTCCTGTTATAAAGAAATTCTAATTTTTTTTTTTGTTATTAGAAACCTTTTTGAAGGGAGAGATTTTTAGACTGCAGCAAGTGATGTCCCAAAATATGTAATGGATAAAACCATTCTCTCTCAACCCTTCTTTAATCTTGTGCACTTTTTTAGCCATCTGGTCAAATTTCGTTGAGATCTGAGGTAGGTGTTTGCTGTATAAGCTAATCTCTGAATTAGTCTTTGGAGAATCCACAATGAAAAGAAAGCCTTGCAGTTCAAATGTACCTGAAACTCGTGTTCGTTAGCACTGCTGCACACAGAATTACTTGTTCTAGTACACGACTAGTGGACGACAGATGCATCTCTCTTGTACTTTCACTATGAGCATCTTTCAAGGCTTGACAGACAATTCCAGACATCAAAGAGCTCACACAGTCAGTTCTGCAGTGGTGAAAGTCTGCACAAGTTCAGAAGTGAAACTCTGCTGCTGTTACTCATTAGAATTACAAGACATGCCGTGATTGTTTATCTCTCACCCTTTACAGAAGCACTGTTTAACTTATATCCTGGGCTATAAAGTTGGAACTAACCCTCAATTTAATAAAGTTAAAGCACATTGTTAAGGGCATTGTCCACATGCCTGATAAACACTTGACAGCCTTGGGGCATCAACCACCTCTAGGAAGACTTGTTCCAGTGTCTGACCACCCTCTAGGTAAAGAAAAGCTTCCTAATGTCCAGTCTAAACCTCCCCTGGTGAAGCTTTCTGCCATTCCCACACGTCATACCACTGGCCAGCAGTTCTGTGTGAGCCAGCAGTGATACCTGGAAGTCAGGAGGGCAGCGAATCCTGGGATGCATCAAACACAGCACAACCAGCAGATCAAAAGAGGGTGATTATCCTGCTGTCCTCAGTTCTCATCTTGAGCACTGTGTGCAGTTCCGGGCCCCACAATTTACAGAGGATGTTAAGGTCCTTGAAAGCATCCACAGGAGGGCTACAAAGCCAGAGAAAGGGCTGACTGGAGGGAACAGCCTGAGGGGAGTGGCTGAGGACTTTAAGCTTGTCTAATTTGGAGAAAAGGAAGTTGAGGCATGACCTCATTGCTCTGTACAGCTCCCTGAGAAGGGGGAGTGGAGAAGGGAGGTGCTGAGCTCTCCTTCCTGTTTGAGTCTGTATGGATGAGAGGTATTTGACTGTAAAAACTGAAGACTTTACCAGTTTGGTAATCTTGCATTTAAAGATCTGTTCTCTGTGCAAGGCGTTGTATGAGTACATTTCTATCTTTAAACATTGTGATAGAAACTCGAGAAGGTTGATACTCTGACAAGTAGAAAGAGTTGGAATTTGGAACTGGTCATATTTGCTCATTTGAGATATTTTTTGTGAAAATGTGATCACCTTGAAAAACATTTTCTAGTGTTTATCATTTGACCTGATAGTAATAGTATAAAGTGAATGTGGATTTTTCACAAGTTAAAGCAAAATATGCAAACCTCTAAATGGCTATCCCCTTCTTCTGTAAATGAAAATGGACTGTTAAAGAGCACTTCACAAATGGTTAAGTGGTCTTCATGTAGTCAACACCTTTGTTTATCCATGTTTATTAAAACTTTGAACCTAAAGTTTTTCTCTAATCAGCATACAGGATATTATTTTTTCCAGTACGATACTATTATAGCTGGAGACAGGTAAAAATCAACAAGGTGTGTTTGTTCATCCAGGCCAAGGGGTTTTTTTGTGCTGAAATATCCGTGTATATATGTAACCATTAATTTTGTCTCTCCAGCTAGGTGTATGGTTTTCCTTGGGCTGCGCATACATTGCTTTAGAAGGCTACGAAGGTGCTGCCAAAGCATTTCAGCGCTGTGTGACATTGGAACCAGATGTATGTACTTTTGAACAAGCAATTCAGACAGCTTATCTAAAAGCAGCAAGGATGTTTTCATTATAAACAAGCAAAGCAATAATGAAAAACTTGTTTAAACCTTAGCCCTTTGAATGAACTAAACTTGTGCATGAAAGATATACTTTTGTCGTGAGGCATCATAAAAATACTTACCCAGTACTTAACTTTGTCCTAGTATGAGTGCGTGAATGTTAAAATATATTTGAAAAATTCCTTTATGCTAGATTGTGAGGAGAACTAAAAAGAGATAAAACAAAAATTAAATTAAAATATTTAGTCCTCTAAGTAATCAAATTCTCCTGAAAAAAGAAAAGTCAAGTTCATGTATGACAAGTACATTTGTAACTGTGCAGTAAAGGAGCACAGGGAGAATGGAGCTTAGCCATTTTTTCAGGATGCTGGGCATGCATGTATACAATACTGTTGTTTGAATGTGCATTGAGGCAGTGGAGGTGCCAGCTGAATTACCTGAGGAATACACTGATAATACTTTTGCCAGAAGGCCTAACTGTCAGCTTGTTGCTTGCTTAGAGTTAATGCCATCTACCCAATAGAAACTGTTGTTATTCATTCTTTTCTCTTGGGAAAAAGAATGAGAAAGCCATGTGAGGTGACAGAGTTTTCTTTTTTCTTTATTATAAAATGCAATAACTTCCTTGGGGGAAAAAATGTACAGACAGACAATGCTGTACTTAAATGGAATTCTTACTTTATATATTGGTTTTTTGTCAGTGTTCAGTAAAATAAATTTACTTCCAAGTAAATACTAAAACGGGGTTCACATCTCTCTAGGGCCTGTATTTAATTGTATTCATATTACCAAGCCAGCTGACTTCTCAATGGGTTAATTGGTGAGTTTTTTATGAGTAAAAGGTGCTGGACTGGCTCTCAGTTGGAGGCAAAACCTGTCTTTATACATCTGCAGCTGTAGCAATGTAGTGACCATTTTCATGAATTAAGTCTCAGAAGGGTTTCCCAGCATGAGTTAAATGCTCCTTAAGCCTGAGGATAGCCTTCAGTGCCAGAGTGCATTTCATTGCAGTGCTCAGATTCTGTTCTTCAAATCGTTTCCGGTTGTCACTTTGCTGAATTCAATGATGGGGCTTCACATTTACATCAGTGTCAGGCAAAGGACAGGAATAATCTCTGCACACCTCTGCTGGTTTTACCTGAGGTGCTTTAGGGGACATCAGATCATTTTTGTCCAGTAACAAGAGAGTGGTGCTGGTTAAGTAGCTTCCAGCTAGAGAGAAGTGATGAGGTGCTGGGAGCACTGACCTTTCCAGCCATCCCAGCTAGATCCTAGAAGACAATGCCTGTTTACAGCTGAGACTGAAGGCAAGAGCTGACTTAGTGTATTGTGCCCACGAGGCAGTGAATTGATATTTATATACCTGATTGTTGCTGATGTAGTCAAATATTTATTTATGTGTTTCAATTTTAATATAATAATTTCTATTTCAATGTAATATTTTAACTGCCATGTAGAAGGTATATGTCAATATGTGTGATTAGCAGAATCAATGGTGTTTGGCAGTAGTTTCACTTATGTATTTCCATGAAGTAAGCATAACATAAAGTGAATAAATTTTTTGGTACTTCTCCTTTTATTATTCCAGAATGCTGAGGCCTGGAACAATTTATCAACTGCTTATATCAGATTAAAACAGAAGTAAGTACTTCAAAAGAATTAGAGGCTATTGCTTCCAAAACAAATAATTGTGATTTCCTCTTTTTTGACATTGAGGTTTTTATTATTATAATGTGCTTAACTCATATTTTGTAATTCTTAGCCCATCAGTTCTCTCTCCCAGGTTGAATCACTGGTAACTGTTTTATTTTACAGGAAGTAATTTTGTAACCTTTATTCCAGTAGCTGCCTCTCTCTATACTTTTTTTTTGTTGGAAGTATTTATGATGTAGTGAGTACAACTAGTGCAAAACATTCTTATAAAGATGAATAATAAAAACTACTTTGACCATGAAGTTGAGAACATCGGTCCATTTCAAGCAAATGATGTATTCAGACCTGTGTAATTTCCTACTATATCATCCTTGGTAGATTTAAGGGAACACCCAGACAGTTTGGTTTTTATATACGAAAGCAGATGGAAATCTGCACACATGCTAGCTAGCTTGTTCTTTTCCCTCAAAACTAATGATTCATGCAAGAAGATTTAACCTGAGTAGACTACCACTCTTATTTTGTATTTCGTATTTCAACTCAATGTAATAAAAGTTTACCTGGAAAAATTTAATATTTAAGGATTTTCACATTATAACTTGTCACCAAAGAGTGAAACAGAAGTATAAGATAATTTGTTTTTAAAAACCTTACTCAAAATCTGGTGTCAGTTTATATGCTTACGTACTCAGGAGGCAAAGTAAAGAAAGAGAGAAAGAATAATAAACTTGCACAAAAGCATAGATTCATAAATATACATGGGAAAAGTGAAAAGTAGTATGGACTCAGGAGATTGATATGGCAATGGGAGCAGGAGGGTGGAGAAGATAAAGTGTTAAAATAACCGCACAAGGCTAAAAAGTAATAGAAATCAAGAGTTTGTTTTAACTTTTCAGTAGCTCCTCCCATCTTCAGCAGTGCCTTGAGTATGCACAATTTGTGTTAGAGTTGCTCTTTCTTCTCCATACAGTTCAAAATGTCAGATGCTCAGTGTACTGGCTTATGCTTGTTTCATAGAAGTATTTTTTAATCAAAATCATTTTCTTTCAATCTGCTACAAGGCTGAGAAACTACTGAGTGATTTGTTTCAGTTTACTGGTTGAATTTTATTATTGTTGATCTACTCTTGTGATCTAATATGCTGAGTACATACAAAACTTGTAACTTATTTGATATGGTAGCAAAAGCAATAAATGGGGGCATGTTTCTGAGCTTTTTTCCCCACAGGAATCATGTGAGATAGGACTATGTGTACAGTAAACTTTAAATGAGTGTTACGTGCTGATAGCCAAGCGTGGCCTGTACTTGCTGTGGAATAGCAACTTCTTTGATTATTTGTGTAGTCACTTACAGATCAAGACTGTGTGCAAGCTAGCTTAACTCTCTCTCAAAACAGAGAATATCTATAGCAGTACACTTGAGAATAATTTGTGTGGGGATATAGAAATTCTTGTTTTTCAAGCCTGCCAGAAGAAAACAAAATTAAAAGGAGTGAGGATTTTAAAAAAGGAAAACAAAAGTAAGGTATTTAAGTTAATAGTTTTTTTTCACTCCCTCAAAAAAAGAGAAAAATCCAGCTTTAATCCTATCAGGCTTTTAATTCAGTCCCACTCATAGATTGTGCATTTGGCCAAGGCTTGGCAGAGTCTCACATAACAGACAAATAAAACATGAGTACATTTTTTTGAAAAGTGTATGCAAGGAACTTGCTAACACCCAAAGGACAGGGGTTTTGTTGATTTTTTGGGTTGTTTGCTTTTTAAGACTCCACGAGTTTTGTATATTCTGAATTTCCTCCAGAAAAGTTAATTGTGATGAAAACAGACTCTATGCTTTGGTTTACCAGAAAACTACTCTGTGTGCCAGGAGGTCTTTGAAATCTAGGTTTCAGATTTCTCAGAACAAACTGGGACTGTCCCTCTGTCTGTCATATGAAAGATTCCTGGTTTCCAAGACCAGAGAACGCATTTGTACTGCCTGCTGTTTCCTGTCTGGGTATGAATTGTCTTAACTGGTTAAGGATACTCCATCATTACATGTTTGGTTAAATACACAGAGGATTTGTTTTGAGAATCTAGAGGATTTTATTACATAGCAAGAGTGATGATTCGTGGAATACTATTCTATCCCATCCCTTTGATATCTTGACTACATTCCACGTTTCCATCTTATTGGCATCTGCCCTCCTGATAACTTCTTAATTTTCAGGAAGATGGGGGAGATGGTACAGGCTAACCTTATAGATGTTGAAGAGCAGTTGTGGGAATAATATGTGAGTCAGGCAGAGCACCTTCCAGCCTGTCAGAGAGCTGTGGCAGATCCAACTTCCATTGTAGAAAAATCCACAGAAGGAACAGGACTCTGTTCTAGCAGAGAATCTAGCAAATTTAATCTAGCAAAATTGGAGTCTGAAATCCCTTACTGAGATTATTAACAGTGGAGGAGACTCAACTGTTGGTACATTTGCCCATCAGCATCACATCTCTCAATATATCAGGAGACAGAGGAAAGGGGAGTGGACGTGGGAAGCTCCTGCCTGTGGACTGTTCTGCTGTAGCTATGCTGAATGACCTGTTCTCCTTAAATAATTTTGTTCTATCAGTCCACTCTCTTTGTGTGTATTTGATAGTATACTTTTAATATCGTGGCCTTAGATTGGCAGTTATTTACATTTTTCCCTGACCGAGCTATTTCAAACTTTTGATGGCCTGATCAACTACTTTGATATTACATTGTCTTGGCTGGGATATTTACACGCTCTTAGACCTTCTTTTTGAAACTCAACTAACAATTTCTTTGGGCTGTCTTTCTTTAGAGAAAGCACTTTTAACAACTGACTCAAGCGAAAGAGAGCAAGTGAACAGCAAATTTTGATACCAGGCCATCTTTATGTGGTATTTATTAAGAAGAGATGTATTGTCGTGCCTTCCCAAAGAAGATTTTTTTTACCAGCCTAGGAAAGCTCTGTTGCAAGTCTTAATTTAAAGGAATCCATTCCTTTGTGGTTTTTTACGTATCATGACTGTCCAACTGAGAGTACACTTCAGTCTCTTAGAAAGAACTGTATCATTCCAGTTCTTTAGCAGAGCTATTTTAAAGTTTCTAATTTATTGCAACTTTTAGTGGTATGTATAAGGCTTTAAACAGTAAGCTCACAAACCTTACCAACATATTCTTCAGATGGCATTTTTCTTATCAGAGAATGCCAGTACTGCTCTCCTTTGGTAAGGGAATGGTCAAGAGTTGCCTGCACTGGATGCATATGAAGAAATATAGATGCTTTGTAACTTGATGATGATTTTATAGGAATTGTGCTTTCCACTTTTATTCCATAACACTTTCTCCTGTCACTATGAGATGGGTCCTTGGGCAGCACCATTGGAGAAGGACCCTAGTAGTGCTTGGGGCCACTCTGACACATTTGTACTGAGCAGTACAGCGTCAGGGAGCAGAGAGTGTAAGTAAACCTTCCAGCTGACCTAAGGACAAAACCGGGTGAAAATGATGGGTTTCTGTGCCCTGGATATGCATGTTTGCCATGTGCAAATGTTTAAAATAAATCACAAAAAGCTGTTAACTAACCTTCCTCCAAGTGAATAAGTCAATACCATTCTGCATCTGTCATGAACTCAGTGATTTTTAATTTTTTAATGTGTGTTACAACTGCAGCATGAGGAAGATTGTTTTCTCATGGTTCCAGTTAAAAATTTGGAAAGGACCATCCTGACATAGATGGCATAATTATGATAATTTTTTTTTAAATAATTACGAGAGCTAAGGAAAGGTACTTAGTTCAAACTAGAGTGTACTGTTGTGTATGAACTAATACAAAATAGTTTGCAAGAGAGATGAAGGAATTATCAGTATTGTAAATTATGAACAATAGCTTTTACATCACACTGTGTTCTAAATATGAGTTTTTAAATAAGCAGGTTTTTAGTTGATATTATGCTAACTGATTTTAGTGTAGAAATCTTCTGTAATAATTTCTATGATTCTTTTTTTATTGATTAGGATCAAAGCATTTCGAACCCTCCAAGAAGCTCTCAAGTGCAACTATGAGCACTGGCAAATATGGGAGAACTATCTTCTCACCAGTACAGATGTTGGAGAGTTTTCAGAAGCAATTAAGGCTTATCACCGGCTCCTGGACTTAAGAGAGAAGTACAAGGATACACAGGTGGGGAAGTTTTCGTATTTAGTCATCCTATATGTTCACTAATTTTTCTTTTGAGACAGAGAGATTGCTGATAGCTGCTGACAGTGCTATCAGTAATGGTAATGCACATGCCAATGAAGTTATGTAGGCAAGAGGTTTAAGTTTTGGAGATTTGGACTGTAAGAATAAATATTTAAAATTAAACTGAACAAAGCTGAAAATCTTTGCATCCCGATTGCATCAGACTTTGTGAAAGGACACGCATGAGCCTTGCAGTTCTAAGATCTATTTTTATATAAAATGCATTGCATAACCCCATCTTTCTATGTTGTTTCTGCGTATCTCGGTACCCAAAATAATACAAATTATGGAGTTTAAAGAAAGGGAAGCTTTTCTCATGTGTTGGAAAATTCCACAAACGAGCCTTTGAAAGTAATTTGAATGCATTATAGTCATAATATTGATTCTTAATAAAACAGACCAAAGAAAAATAAAAGAGGTATTTTGCTCATCTTTCACTGTAGTTCAGTTAAACGCAGTTAAATTTTGTGTTTGTAAATGTATGCTCTGGGCAAAAACCGGAGAAGCTACCTTAATAGCTTCAGCTGGGATGTTACCTTGCCTGAAACCAGGTCCTGATCCAAGCAGGGTTCTGTACACTCAGTGAAAATAGCAAGGTGAATCTGAAAGGCAAGCCAAAGAATCTCTCAAGGGGAGTAGTAAAACACCTCCAAGAGCCTTTGCAAAATTAACAGATCTGGTTGAAGAGCTTATGAGCTCTTAGGGAGATTGTGTAGTACAAGGGTAAGAGGAACCAGCTGCTGCTGCTCACAGATCCCAGGAGTATGTTTCATTTCTTGTCCCATAAAAAGAGAAAAAGTAGCTTTCCTGGATCCTGGGAATTTGAGTCCCCTGATGAGGAAAGAGAGCAGATAGAATTAGTTATGATTGTGGAAACATCTCATGTTCATGGGGGGCAGGGATGTTAAATACTTTTTTCACACTTCTTTTTAATACCAAATTGTACATGAGTGCAATACTTATTACTAGTAAAGCCAGTCATGCACAGGATAACATTCTGTATTAATAAAATCTTTTAGGTTTGATGTAGCTAAACATTAAAAGGTCTCAAACTCTCTTGGCACTAAAGAGTGTCTATCGAAAATTGAGTTATATGTGGTAAAGGTGAGTGTTTGGCAGCTAGAGTATTGTAGTACTGGTGGGGCCTGTCATGGAGCATCTTGTAGGTGGTTGGCTTTTTTCAATGAATTTTTTCTCAATTGCTACTTAAAATAGCATTTCTAGGGGTGGTCTACTGTATTATTTTAAACAGACTAACAGCTGACTAGGAATAGGAGTTTCTACATATATTTGCTCATTTGAGATATTTGGAGATGATGCAGACTTCCATTACTGTTATTCGTCAAATTTTATGTGGTATATTTTATTAAAGTATGTGGGGATATTGCTTGTATTGAATTTCTATTTTTGTTGCATAACTTTTTTCATCTTGTTCTCATACAACTTTTATAACTTTTACAGAAGTATATGTGCTATCTTCCTTAAATTCCTTTTGCCTCTCAGTTTTAACTTTGGCTTCTGATATGTGTTTTATGGGTTTCATTGTAACTTCTAATGCAGTTGCCTCAATTAGAAGGATTTTACTAGTTGCCAAGAAAAACCTCAGAGCCTGATTAAAGAATTCAGGCTTGAAACAATTATCTTACAAGGAAGAGAAGAGTATTTCCGTAGCAAAACAAAAAAGCAGATAAAAATAAAAGCTTCTGCTGAAATTGTTTATAAAGTTCACCATTGATTGGTCAGCCTCTCCTTTTTTCCAACTGGACTGTTTTAAATAGGGATGATCTATAACCATCTTGTGCAATTGTATTTTAACAGTGTGAAATCATGAACATGAGTAAATGAAAACATACACCATTGTTTCCATTCAACACAAGTATGATCTTCTCTCAGGTTATATTTAGTACTTGTAGTCATTGTAGATTTTAATTCATAGACTACTAAGCTACACGAAATACTGGTGAGAAACAAGGTAGGAATTTTTAAAAAAATGAATATGCACAGGACTGGAAGAAACAAGTTGAGTCATTGATTCCAGTTCTTTGTGAAAACCAACTGCTTTTAGCATAATCATTGTTGCAGAATACCCCTTGTGAGACTGAATGTATCTGTTACAAGTATGCAATTGAACATACAATGAAATGCCCTTGAGTTCTGTGGTTACATCAAACTTTTTAATTTTATTTCAGAATAGTATGAAGTCATATTTTAAAATCACTGATTTCTTTTAATAATAGTAAAGCATTCGGATTCTTATTGGTGATTTCTGTTAGTCCGTTATTGTCCTTTGTGCCAGACTTCTGAGTACAGAACACAGATTTGGGAAATTTTGCTTCTGTTCCGTTGTAGTTATTTAATGATGTCATCCATGTGGCAAAGATTCTGAGATCATGGTATCATGAAGCTTGAAGATATGTATGCATAGATTCTGCAGATAGAATTGAACAAGGAAGAGCTAAAGGGCTCTTTATAAATGAGCAACAGTGCAGTAAAAGATTACAGCAAAGGGCAGTTTCAGAAGTCTCAGTTTGCTAGCATTGTATGTAAATGTTACAAGCACACGGTCTTACCTTCTCTCCTTACTGGTTCTTAAAATTCTTCACATTTCCATACATCTTTTAATGTTCGCAAAGCAGAGAAATATACCTGGAAAACCTTTGATATACGTGTTACCTAATAAAATATAAAGGTTCATTGAATTATCTGTAGTTTCTGCTAGTAAATCAGTCACTAAAAGGTACCCAAGGAGAAGGCCTTACCTATTATAATAATGAATTTGATCTCTGAATTATGAGCTAGTAAATGTACCTGGAATTGCTGGTTGTACTACTTTCCGTCACATGTGTGCTTGTGGAGGCAATCAGCTTTTTCTTACTTGGAATGTTGTGGTCCTGTGAATGACAAAGTTATTTTGTGGTTGGAAAAGCTGTTTAGATACACTGTTTCCAGAAACCGTATCTTCATTATGTGCTGTCGAAGATTATGAGTACAGAAGTATGGACAAAGGGTTCAACTTTGCAATTCTGTGCTATTGAGATTCTAGCAAAGTTTTTCTGGTACCCCTTCCATCAAGTAACATCCTCATTTCAGCAGTTCGTGTTGCCAAACCATTTCTAACAAAAGGCCATGAGAGCGTATTCCAAGGGGATTTTGAAAAGCGAGGGTAGAAATTAATGATTTCTGGAGCTCTGCTTTAATTAAGTAGTTCACTAATGACAATTGTCTTTATTATAAAATCCTGAATTTGGAAGGGGAACAGGGAGAGGTCACAGACTGCAGATTTGTCATTTTGGATCTGGTATCTGAGGGTTCTCTTCTTTCTTGAGCACTGTCAAGTTTGATTAGTATTAGTGAACCATCTAAAAATGGTTTGACCAAGAGAATTTTTATATGAAAAGAGTTGTTTGGAGAACAATTGTGAAATGAGATTAACTGATGAAAATCGCAGCCTTTATAAGTTGCTTGGTTTATTTCTAAGGTTTTGTCTCATGGTGTCTTTTGTTCAGTTTGTAATAAACACATTATTCTCAAAAGCAATGGAGAAGGAGGAATGCAGATGGTTTGATGTCATACTAAACATGAGCTCTCTGGTCATATGGAGCCCAGTTCATTAAAAGAGGCATGAAAAAAACCAACCAACCAAAAAAACCCTCTACTGCTTGTTTGGGATCTTGGGTCAACAGAGCATTGCTGTAGTAGTTTAGTATGTGTGGCAGTTTAGAATCTCTCAAAGATACAAATTTTAACACTTGTGGCAACCTAAAATGCAAAGCTCTGCTACACTGCTAATACTTTTTGATGATTAGCACAATTCACTTGCAGTTTGAAATTACTTTATTTAACAAGTGTGCACAACCAAGTAGCATTAATGATTCATTACTGTTTAATGGACCCTTTAATCCAGGTCTTGACACTAGTTTCATTTTAACTGCTGAAGTGCCAAAGTTTACATGATGGATTACAAAAAAAGGAAATTGATTATTATAATAAAGTGTAAGCAAATCCAGGACTCTGTGGGAATAGGGGTAATTTTACAGTTGCTACATCCTACAGACTAAGGAAACTTTTTCCTTTCATCTACAAACAAAATATTATTGGCTTTAAAACTTTTGATGGTTATATCTGATGTTCACATGAACTAACTTCAAGTCACAGTTCAAGTCACAGGACTTCAAGTAACAGTTTTGTTACACTGAGACATCAACTGAGAAGTCATACATGTATATATGAATCCTTAGGACCGGTTCTAGTTCTTTGTCAAAAGAGAACACAGTTTAGTGTTTCTTCTTGCACCTCTTATGTTTTTTTTATTACAGTTCTGTAGTAATGGAAATATCAACACTTGCTGGTGTTTTTCTAGCAAATCATTATAGAAGACCTGGTTAATGATGGCGTTTGGTGCCTTATATTACGAATCGTGGATAAAACATGAATTTCAGAACTTTCAGACTATTAATAGTTGATCCTATTTTCTGTTATCTTGAGTGGTTCTTTAGAGATCTTGAAAAGAAAGAACTCACAGTTTGTCATATCATTTTATAAGGAATATAAGCTACTGCTATGGTTTTGGGGCAGACAAGGGGGGAGCTGTTTAACTCACATTCAGATGTTACTATGATATCATTAATTCTGAAAAGATACCAGGTAGGTGTATATTTGTTTTCACTTCTTCTGTTACTTAGATGTATTTAATAAAATTATCAGCCATTTTAATTGATTTGGGTTGTTCTGCCAAAAGTTTTCTATATCTGATGAAACTCACTGTTTTTTGGGATGCATTTTTATTGAGTTATTCTATATAGGAGAAGCTACTTTAGGAAAGTGACATATCACAAATGCTAAACTGGGTGTGTTTTTATTCTAAGTGTAATATACTTTGATTCTGTCATAATTTTTGCATTACTTTCTGCCAGTGAACTGCATCTTGATTTATGAGGATGCATCCCATTCTACTTTAAGTAGAGCAGTGGTGTATTTGTAGGATTTGCAGCTATTCACAAGTCATCTTTGAAGTTAGTTTTATTACCATCTTGATATTAATATTGCTATGAGTGTGGTTTCATTGCAAGTGTTAGTATCACGTGGACAAAAATGTTGAAGCATTGGAGTTACCAAATGACAGGCTCGCAAGTTAGGAAGCACCAGCATGAAGGTGTTTGTGCAACAACTGGCCTATCTTGTATGCAAGCCTTATGAAACTTCCGTTTTGTTTTCATCCTTTTTTCTTCCCCAGTCTCTGTGTCTCATGCACTGCACGGAACAGGTGTTACTCACTTAATAAGCCACAGTTTTTCTGGGGCTTATTTTCTTCTAATTTATCGTATGATCTACTATGTTGATTTACATTTGCTGTTTCTCATTTTGCTAAAGAGAAACTGAGGCAAAGTGACACTGTTTTCTAGCTTTCAGTGTCCAGTTTGGGACAAAAAGACTGGTATGATGAAGCATTTCTTACATGCTCCCACCAGCAGCTGCACATGGTCTGCATTTCTGCCGGTCAGATCCCACATCCTCAAGCCAGCGATTCGAAAAGCATGGCAGCTAATCAGTACTCGTAGAGGAGTTTGATAGAACTGATTTGATTAGTAATTCACCAGAAGTGCATTAAAAACAGAGATTCCCTGTGGAGGATTCTCCCTCGCTTT
>VZRR01012716.1:0-86309 GCA_013398015.1 Oreocharis arfaki
AAAACAAAAACCTAAAAAACCCCTTAATTTTTGCCTGTCTGTAACACTGTTGCAGGCACAAACCACATATCCTAAGAATTGTTATCAGATTTCTGCCTTCACATATAAACAGCTTTCAGGATGAATATGAGCCAAACTTTAGAGATGCAGTCATCTGTCCAATAAAAATAGGATAAGAAACCTCAAGTCTTTCACTAGATAATTTCATTGTATGTTTTAAATACTCTCTAGGAGAAAGGTTTAATGTACAAAAGCTTTGAGCAGCTGAAGGCTTATCTGGAACATTTCTAAAGAGTTGGTAAGAGCATGGAATGGGAGTATGAAAATCTCCTGCAATATGCAAAGGAGAATCTTTCACAATGGAGTTTGACAGAACAATGTTAAATTGGGGACTTTGTTTTCTATGTTAGGTGCTTTCTATGCATCAGGTTTGCTCCTTCTATCCTGGTTCTAAAACACTCTGCTTGGAAAATTTAGTTCAGCCAGTTTTAGCTCAGAAAGAGCTTTCACAATTTCCCATCTTTATACTCAGGGCAAGGGGAAGTGTGGAATTAAGCATTGTCATAGCAAAATAAACCAAATTCCCAACTTTTAGAAGCGAGTGTTCCTTCTCAGATTTTGCTCTGACTAAAGATGATTCCAGTTTGGTGTGAAGTTGTTTCACTGTTGCTAAAACTGTCAATATTCTTCTCGAGCTCAGCTGCACAGCAGGATAATGGGATGAAGTTTATGTGAGATCAGGGTCGTGCCTTTTAATACCTCGAAAATAAACATCAGCTTTGCCCCAAAAGCAAAGCGATTCCCCAGGGCTCTCTGAGGGAGCTGTGGGTTGGTCTGCTGCACTCTCCCACCCCGTTTTGCTGGGAACACCCTGTACCCAACGTGGGTGCCCCCTCCAGCAGCCACATCAGCCCTAATGAGCAGCAGAGGAGAACCTACACATGCCATTGACTGTCTCAAGCCATCCAATTCTCACCGCAACTCTGCACATGTTAACGTGTTGATAATGACATTTTCTCTGGGTTCAAGTGCTTCATTATCAAGATTAACCTTCATTTTATTCTTCATTCTAATACATATCTTCAATGTTAAGTCTTCTTCAGGGATCTCTTATCATTTCCTGAACCCTCAATTTAGTAAATCCTGCTTATTCATGCCCTTTTATTCTATTCATTTCTTTTAAGGGTATCTATTCTTGCCTAGAATTGCCAAGGAAACCACCATCTTTGGCTCAAACAACATCCCCAGAACTTGGAAGAGCAGTGTTATTAGACAGAGGAGTGAAATTATATTTTAATTTGCTTCCTAAATTACATTAAATTATGTATGATCTCTCTTTTGCTTAGTGCACCCTTTAAATTAGAAAGTTTAAATAGAAGAGAACTTTGTTTTTCATTACTGATTCCCTGATAATTAAGTATATACTGACTTTGTTTCAGAAACCATCAAAAGTTTGAAGTAGAGTCCCTGAATCGCCAGATCTCGTAACAAAGCATAAGAATACAACCCATCCTGTATCAATTATTATTTTAGTTATTATTTTATCTTTAAATGCCAGTTCGGTGCTGCTTCACTACTCACTTTGTAGGCAGGACAATGATAGCACTTTCACTTGACAAGAAAATAATAAGTACTTATCTGGGATGTCCTCCTTGCTTTACTCTGTCGAGAAATTTTTCCCCTTTTTGACCCCCAGCTGGAAAACACCATCTGTCCTCTGAATAAAAAATAAAAACATCAAGTTAATTCCTCTTGAAATCCAGAGAATAGATTGAATATACTAAATACTGCAAATCTAATTTAAAACCGTAGGTCAGTAAAAATAGAATGTATAAATTATTATAATGTTATTAAGTCTCTTCCAGGCATATTTTATCTTGCTTATTATCAGAGTTATTTAAGACGTGAGACACGGGGAGCCTCCAGCCAGGTGTCAGCCCTTCCTTTCCCTGAACTCTGACCCAGCTTCCAAGGAGCAGGGCTGTGACAAGGAGATTATAATGGAATGAGCAGGGCAAGGGCACCAAGGGACACAAAGACTCCAGGGAAGGCACAGGAGATTAAAGAGATCAAGACAATTGCAGCAACTTGTCTACAGCACGTGTCTTTGTAATATCTTAGGAAGGGGAGAACTTCCTGGCCTGGGCTGGAGTGTAAATCACAGCCTTTCAAACAGACCACAGAGGGGGTGTCAAAATGCAAAGCAGCTCCTTGTGTTTTTAGGAATTTATCTTCTAATCCACCTCTCCTTCAAATCCAGGCCCTGGCTGCCTCCTGGGGTTTATTGCTTCGTCTGCCTCACTTCCAAACTACAAACAATTCCCACGCTCTTCCTGGAGCCTGCTCTGGCAAAACTTAGGGAACATGAAAAGGGTGAATTTTACATTACACGAAGTACAGACATAGAAGTTTTACAATTCCCTTGAACCCATTTATTTGTTTGTTTGTGGTTTTTCGTTATGGGGTGGTGGTATTGTGGTGGTTTTTTTTTTTTCCTTCTCTCTGCTTAGTGCAAAAGATTAAGAGAGAAGATTTCTCACTCATTTTTCCACTCTTTCGGTTTCATTGAATCCAAATACATTTGGTCTTTAGCAAGCATCAATTCTCCAAATGTTTTGTGGAGAGGAAAAATGCATTTATGTCTTTGTGGCAACATTAAACAAGGCAAGAAAAGTGACAAACATCCCATCAGGCTGTATAATTATTGCCTATCACTCCTGCAATGTCTTCAGCTACGCATTTATCTCCTCTACTTCTTTCTCCAACCCTCTGCCGGAGTGAATAAGATCATCTACACCTACACCTGAGAGGGAACAGAACTAAATTATAGACATTCTCTTTCAAATTTAATGAGGAGTAACATGTGTTCTCCAGAGATGGAACCTGGATCTTGTTACCTATAAACACGAGAAATATCTTGAGCTGAAGACAAGACTATTTTTCACATCCCAATCCCAGCTACAGCCCACTTGGATGAATCACAGAACTACTTAATAGCATCAAGAAATGACAGGAGTGACAAGTAATTGTAGCAGTTTATTTCATTTTCCTTTCCTGATAATGCAGTAGCTGAGGACTCCATGAAACTGCTGTAGCTGTCCAGGAAAGGAAAATAAAGAGTGAGCATGGGCTAAGTGGAGGAAGTCTTAGGCACTTACATTGTACCATTCACTTTCTTTCCGCTTCTGGTGAGACATCTTGATCCTAAAATAATATTTCCTGTGCCATTGGCTTTATAGTGCCAAACTGTTGGATGAGTCGGCGGGAAAGAGGTGAAATTCAAGCTACCAAACAAAAAGGAATGCTCCAATATCCAGACATTTTTAATACTAACCCTGGCAGGATTACAAATGAAACTGTTGCTGCACAGCTGCTATGAAACTGCCTTAATTCAAAAGCAAAAATGTCCTAATCACCAAAAAAAAAAAAAAAAAAAAAAAATAAAAAATTTTTTTAAAACTTTTTTTCANCTTTAAAACTATTTTAACATTTTGATAGCACAGCATGTACTAAAATCCTGATGTGGCATTAATTCCAAATTGATTCTTCTGGTCTTAACTAACCTCTAGCTGCATGTCTCTATGGTGTGAGGTTTGCACAAAAGATTTAGGAGTTCATTCTCTGGTTTAAAGCATACAGAGAGAGGAGAGGAGGAACATTTTTCTTCCCTCTCCAGCCTCTATGCTCACAGGTGTGCATGTGCATGGCACCTTAGGCAGGTTGCAGTTCAAAGCCCAGAATTTTGCTTTCTACCAGACTGATGCTCAATGAGATTTTCCTTGGTTTATTTGCTAAATAATTGTCCATGAACCGAGTTTGTAGCTGCTCCTGTTTTACTTCTGGTCCAGGGTCCTGGTAATAGGGGTGGGAGCCTTCCCAGGGACAATTGTCCCTTGCAGAGACACCAAGGAAAGTGCTCTGGTTCTTTACATCAGCTGCTCTGTGCTCCAGGAGCTGGAAGGGGAGACCTGGTGATCAACAGAAGACAGATCAAAATCCATGAGAAAGGAACATAGTGTCAATACCCATTAGCATGAAGAAACTGGATGGTTTTTTCCCGAATTTTATCCTTATGATGTTTTTATTTTTATTTTTTCTTTAAAGAGATGCAAGGTTCTGGCCTGAAATACATCCCCTGATTTCACTGGAAACAATCTTACACCTTAATTCTGGATAAATTGAGTTATAGGCCTTAATTCTGGATAAACTGAAATAAAGTGCCTTTGCTCTCTTGCGTATTGTTGTTTCAGCCCCCTTTTTTCCCTCCCCAATCTGTTTTTTCTGTTACCCCAAGACATGAGTGATGACCCTCAGGTCAAAAATTGCTGTTATTGTGTCAGAGTTGTGTGCTCAAAAGCTCTCCCACTTTTTATGTGTGTGTGGGAAGAGTTTAGTGTTTTATATCTGCTCCTCAGCTTTCCCAGCACTCAGGTTAACCTATTAAATAGTCTTCTAAACATAACAAATACTTGATATATCAATATCTCCTCTTGGTCTTCCTTATATCAGATATTCTGAAAAGCAATATCCCATCCTTTCAGATCACAATTCTCCCTTTGTACCTCCATTTCCTTTATCACTGCTATCTTTAGGATCTTTTGTATCTCCTACTTGAGAGGGGTTTTTTCTGTATTTATCCGATTTCCTTGTTCTCCCAAGAAGGGTTTGGTGGTTTTCCATTTTCATTTATTACTTGATGGGTTTATTTTCGGTTTTTGTGCTGCCTTAGTGTTAAAGACAACAATAATTCAAATAACAGAAGATTTCCTGGGCCGATATCAATCCGTGGTATTGGTAAATGGTGGCATTTTCTGTGTTAATCTATAGCTTACAGCAAGCTCAGAAAATGGATTCCTTGTTTTGCTTCAGTGTTGCCTTCTAGAAGTTGCAGCGCACTTTTTCACAAATTTTAAGTTTTTAAAAGTCAAGGATATCTCTCTAAAATTCTTAGGAATGAGTAGTTTACTGTGACTTCCATGGTGGGTGTTTACGTGGGTGTCGAGATTTTTAAAATAAAATAAGGAGAGCGTTAGCAGAAACTTTTGTGTAACAAATGTAACATCCATTGTTCAAGGGCACGATGTGTGCCTGGGTATTTTTCTTTATTGGGATATTTTTCCTTGCTGAAGGCAGACAGAAAACTCTCTGAGCCGGTGGGTGGAGGTCAGAACAACATCTGCTCTACCCATGGAGTACAATCTTTGCTGCTGCCCGGAGGATCAATCGAGCCTGTAATAAGGAGAGCTCCAATATAGACAAGATGTACAGAACTTATTGATCAGAGCCTGAGTAAACCCGGCCACGGAGCCTGGGCCGAGGCTGCCTGTGCCTTGGGCAATTTACTGCCCATGGAACAGGCATTAGCAGCAGCTTTCCTGCCATGTTCAGGGATGAAAACATCCCAGACTGCAAAGCCTTTAGTTAACAAATGATGTTATCTGTCTCAGTTTTAGCCAGGATCCTAATAGTTGTAATTATGGAGATGTAAGGGAAGGCACGTAAGTTATTAAAATATAAACGCTATGTAAAGATTCCTGGTGCAGAAGAATTGGCAAATAGAAAATCCAAGTTTCTAAAGTTTTTTTAAAAAAAGCAATTTTTTGAAGGAGAGCTTGTAAGCTGGTGAAATTAGGAAGCCAGTATTAAACAGCAAACACTTCAGAACTGGCTAGCTCTGGTAGAACTGTCTGGATCTTGAAAGAGAATTCCTAGCGTGACTTTTAGGAATATTAAAACATCAGAAACTTCAAATGAATACTGATTATTTATCAAGAACATTGCTTTTGACATCAATCCTCTAAAATATCTTCAAACAGTTTGTTGTGCTGCTGGTATATTTTAAATACACCTTTCATGGCTGGTGGTGGTGGGGTCTTCTTGGCCGTGATTCTATTTTGCTGGAGTTTGTGCCTTTATTTTTGGCTTTTTTTGTCTAGTCCTGCCTTGCACCCTAGAGAAGAACTTGCCCATCTTAAGGGACAGAGGTTATGGGAGCAGCCTTAGAGCAGTGTGTGCTCTGCAAGGCAGCACAGACAAACCCTTGCTTGTCCCTGTCAGTTTGAGAGGGTTTTGTTACTCAGTGAACAAAAACACCAACTTCCACGTCATGCACCGGTCGCTCTTCATCTTCCTGCTGCCAAAACGGCAAAGCACGCTAGCTTTGACTGTAAAGATGAATTTATGGGGAATCAATTTTGAGGCAGTTGTTCTGGGCAAGCAGTGTCTAACTCGAAGTCTCCTAATTAGTAGCAGCTTTGCTTTCGTTTTTAAACCCTTTGACTACAGGTGGGAATGGGAGAAGGTGAATGCAACACTGGTCCCTGTTCGTGTGCTCCTCTAGAGAGAGGAATGAAGGCAGCTGATGGAGGCACTGCACAGCACACCCAACTCCAGAATTATTTGTTTTGTTTTGTTTTTTTTAAACCTTCTAATTTTCTTCGTGGTTGCAAATACGTTCCTGTTACCCAAAATTAAAAGATCATATTGCTAAGGGCATGTAACCCTCACCAAAGCCAAAAAAGTGTAACTGAAAAAAGCATTCTCCTTAATTGCTACAATAGATGTTGTATGTTTTGCTGTTAATGTGTCTGTGCATTTGAAATTGTCCAATACTCTTCCTCTTCTGAACACATGATCATGTGAATCTGTTTCTCAGAATTGCTTGCTCTCTACCATACCAAATTTTTTTGCAAAAAGGGAGCAAGCCTGGCTGTATTCATATACCAAATCTGGAATATTGAAACATGATTTAATTAGTCCATTTTAGAGGCTGTTAATTACAGAATGTTGGGGTTTTTTAAATTGTCTGTTGCAGTGCTTAATTTGGCTGAAGGGTTTTGAACGAAATTTGAAAGCAATATCAGATAATGTATTGGAATTCAAAGAAAATGTCACCAGTGTCTAGCGTATATTACAGGCTTTCATTTTCGGTGGCTGCTGAGCCTCTTTAGAGACTGACCCTTCCTAATTCCATGAAAAAGTGTCTACCTATCCAAAAAAGTCAGGAGACAGAGTGGGAGAGGGTCTAGTGCCTGTCTCTGGTCCAGTGTAGGTGAAATGAGAGCTCAGACTGGGTGTCTCACAGACTGAACACGCTCACAGACCATCACCCCTGTGTGTTCCAGGTCTCTGTGTGCACAGGAGCGTTAATACAGCAGTTGCAAACTAAATATCTGAGGGCACCAGAACATAACCAGCTGTGACGTGCACTTTACAGCTACACATAAGCAGAAAAACAAAAATTTAAGCTATAGCATATAATCAAGTTGTCAGACTGTTCCCTTCTACTTCACAATTTCAGGATATGATGCAAATGAGCTTTTAAAATCGATTTGAATTTGTCAACACTGTTAATGAAAATGTTAATGCCTTGTTAGCTGTCGACTAATGATAGTGGAGGTTCTCATTCCTCACTTAATGGTGGCACCAAATGTAAGAAATCCTGATTTATGGGCTGCAAATGGAACCACAGAGCGAGCTCTCCTGCTCCGAGCGCTCCCCTCCCGCCTGTGCGGAGCTGCACGAGGTGGGATATTGATGAATGGGTTTATGACTCATTTGGGGAGATCTATGGAGGCAGCTACTTCATAAGGTGCCATTTTATCACAGTGGCGTTCGACCCACTGCAGCTGACTCATTGATCGGAGCCAGCCAGGGGAAGCAAAAGGCACAGACTTAGGGAATGCTGGGGAAAGTGCTGATATTTGTATCCTTTTATTTTTTCCAAAGGCTTTTGACAATGCTCCAATGATTGCTTTACGGATGCCTAATTATTCTGTCATTAGATGAGGTTTTGTAATTCTGTTCGGAGTGGCAAAGTCGGAGTTTAATGTTAGCAGATGCTGTTTTTCTTTTTTGGTGTTTTTTTTTTTTTTTCCCCTCCTTCTTTGTCAGTGCTTTTTGGATTTTTGATTGAAGAAATTGAACTTTGAATCTATACACATTCATGCATCATTTAGTTTGTAGACCTCTGCTCAATTACAAAGCGGAGCAGAGATGTAGAGAGGTCTGTGAGAGAACTCCTTTCTTGAAGAAATCATACAGCTTTAGATGCTGGTTTGTGGATGTGGTTTAGCATTATTGGCAAGAAGAGCAATTAATATTAAGTGCTCTGTTTGCTTTCAGAACTCCACTTCATTTAAAAAAAAAAAATCTAAATTTAATGCTGAAAAATTGTGAGGTTTAATTTACCTAAATATTCTTTTGGTCAGTGTTTGTTTTCACACTGTCAGTGCTAGGTATTGACTACCCTGTATGTATGGTTTAAAACCCTCTTCTCAGCTCTACATAGCTCCTGAACCTAATTTTGCCTTTGATTTGAAAGATGAGAGTGTGTGTGGTTTGTTTGTTTGTCTTTTTTGTGGTTTGGGTTAAGTTCCTGGGTTTTGCAAGAGAAACTTTCATTCAAGAAATGAATTAAGATTAATTTGGATGTTTTTTATTTACTAACTCATGATTTAATGTGCTTCTCATTGCTCATATAAATGACAGACATCTGAACTAAACCTGAAGGTTGTTTCTCAGTTTTAAAATCTAAATATTTGGCACAAGGAGTGCCAGAAGTTACCCCAGTATGAACAGACTGGCACTCACTGCAGCGGTGTTTGAGGGGAGAAATAAAGAAATGTATTCAGGTTACAAATCCAGAACTTTCCACTGGAATCTTTATTCAAAAATAAAACTGCTCATATTTATGTTCCTCAGAAAGAGTACATTAGAAAATATATTGCAAAAGATCTGAATTCTGTTCTTCACTTGTCCTTCTGAACACATGATGTACTGGAGCACTGAAAAACCAAGCAAAGAACATTCCTGCTCCCAGTGAATTGATACTGAAAACATTTGATAAAAGAACTGATTTGTCCTTTTCCCTGCTGGGTTTAGACTTCAGTTAACAGAAAGCTGTGCAGAAGTAGCTGGTCATATATCAAAGAGTTTAGATCTAATAGGTCTTTGAACACATAGTGTAAACATCTGGGAATAGAGGTTGAAAGCAGAGATGTTCTTTTATAACAAGAGATGCCTTTTTAATCCTGGTCAGTGTTGTAAAAGTGCTGTCAATAAGCAGAAACTTGCTGCAGCTGGTGACTTTATTAAGCAGCAGATTTGAGATCCATTTTTCATCGTGTTGCTATATTAAATACTCTTGAGGTGCACCCCAAAATAGACCCAGGCTCCGAAATGGACATTGGAAAAGTCCTGAATTTTTGGTTAAACTTTCCTTTCATAGTCAATTTTGCTAATGTAAAACATTCTTCTGTAGAGGGGCTTTTTTGTTTGTTTGTGTTTCCTGTTCTCAGTTGGGAAGGAGTTTGCAATCAGCAAAATTTCCAAAGTTTAGTAGAAGAATGAACTTTTTACTGTTTGTAACATTGTGCTAAATTATAAACTTACTTCATGTAAGTATTAGGTTTTCCTATGAATATAATTTTTATTATATTGCAGGTTTATTTCCCAGGTCCAAGTACTTCTGTATGACAAATCCAGTTTGTAGTTTTTAGAACTCAAGGCTGCTTTTATTCTAGATAATTGATTAACCTTTGGTTGCCTTCATTCTTCTGGAGAAAATCATGGCAGCTCTCCCTGTGCCTATCTTAGTTTGCTTTTCTCAAGTTAGGCTAAAGGCTTCAGACTGAAGAGACAATGGTTTCGGTTTGGTTTTTCTTCTCTTTTAATGAGGAAATGTTAGGGTTCCTCGATGCTTAGAGAAGAGTTTTACTGAGCTTGAGCTCCTTAAGAGAGGACAATTTAATTCATAAGGAAATCTAAAAGCATCAGGTTAGGGTAATAACAAACTGCAGTTCTCAGAGGGAGAAGCACGTGTATTTACTGGTTTCTAGCAATGCCTCAAATGCGTTCTCTGTGCTTTTGTTTATTGTGAAATAATTTTTCTCAGTACTATGACTTAAAATTTCATTTTTCTCTTAAAGAATTCAACTTAATCTGACTGTAGCTTTAATATATCACTTTGATTAAGAACACGTACACTTTGTTAAACTGGATGCTTTGCCATTTCATCCGACTGTAGCAGCAAACTGTTCTTGCTCATCTGATGAAACTCCTTCAAGAGAGTAATCTGAAGGTAACCTAAGGCCTCTGGTTTGTTTGCATTTGCCTTCTGCACAAATGTGGCCTAATTTATGTTTACAGTTTGCTTGAAGAAGGTTCAGATCATCAGATGTATCCAAAACTGATCCTGGATAAAGCTGGTTTTTCGGATTTTTTTTTCAAGAGGACAAGATACATTCTAAACCAATCCCACATTCAGAAAACTTTGCCATTGCCTGATCCCCGGTTTTTATAACCCATCCCAGCACAAGCTCTGTGCCTGCCCTGAGGTGTTACACAGGACAGCACCAGGGTGGAATAGGTCGAGTCCTCCTCTGGGCACCTTCAGGGTTCCTGCGGGGAAGCTCCTGGGGAGGAGAGGAGCCGAGGTCCGGGAGCGCTGCCTCTGCTGGCAGCGCACAGGGAGGGGAAGGGGCACTGGGAAGGAGCCTGTGGGATGAGTGTCCCTGGCTGGGCATCTCTGGGAAGTCATCTGGACTGCAGCTCTCCTGCAGCCATTCTGGCTATCCTAGAGCTGCCCTGTTGTCTCCTATTTTTACCAAGAATGGCTTTCTGTCTCTTTTGTGTTTTGGCTCCTCTTCACTCCGATTTGTCTGTTCCCCGGTTGTGAGCCTGGGAGGGATGAAAAGGGAGAGAGAGGCAGAGGAAATTTGCTTTAGATTGTACAACACCCCTTGTTTGAGAGCCACAGTTTGAGCATGAAAATAATCTCAAGAGAGGGCAGCTGAGCCATTTGAAAAAGAATCTAATTTTGATGCAATCCAAGTGATAATTGGGCTACTCAGGAACAGCAGAGCACCAGGTGTTTGACAGTGTTCCTGCTGAATCAGGGAATGCATAAGGGGCTAAGGAAGCCAAAGACTTAACAAACGAGTTCTGTTGCTTTAGGAGAGATGTGTTGGTGAAAAAAAAAAACAAACAACCAAGAAATTAAGGCAGGCAGATATAAACATAAATATTTTCTGTTACCTTGCAGAGAACTTCCCTTTTCAAGGCCTATATTCGTAAGACATTCTTATTTGTTATTATATAGAGGAGCTGAAATCAAGGACTCTGACACAATAGATTATTGTAGAACAAAACCTTTCAGATAATCAGCTAATCAAGGCAGGCTGGAGATTGCTTGAATACACACATTACTCATAAATTGTGACAGAATATATGTTCTACATGAGCAGCAAGGAATCTGGGGCTGTGCTTGGTCCAGCAGAGTGTACAAAATCAACTTTTATAAGGCCACTGTGGGGTGTTTTCCCTGTTCAGGGAAGCATCTGTAACTGTTTTCCATCTGCTTTGCCTCTCCTTTCACTGTTACCTTGTGCATTAAAAAAAATACACAGATACACGGCTAATATTTTGAAAATAGGCTTTTATGAAATCAAAGACAGCCAGCTGATATCTCTTAAATACAGTGTATTTGGAGCTGCCTGTGTTGGGTATCATCAGATTTAAAATGTATGGCAAGTAAGTAAGAACATAAAGCTGATGAACCAGAAAATAAAAAGGGTTCACATGCTTTATTTTGTTAGTCAGCACGGCAGTAAAATACCAAAGATGTTGAGATGTTGTCTCCTGATATAAAGCTAAAAATGCATCACTCATAACAATATCACAACAAGGCAGAGGCAAGGTTTGTCCTGTGCTCTGTGTTCATATTTCACTGCTGATTTGACAGCACACAATTATTTCAGTTTGGCTGGGGAATAATATTAAGATCCCTTCCTTTCTTCAGAGGTTTGGGTGCTTAACACAATCTGTTCCCAGTCTGTACCACGTGCTAAAATACAGCCTGTACCTGAAGTGCTGTGGCTCACCACATCTCACACATTGAATGTGTAGCTTTGAATGCAAAGGTCTGATGAGGTGACACAGTACAAATCACAACCAATGTTTTGGGAAGAAAGGCTTTCAGATGTTGTTTTCCTGGGCTTATGGGTTTTATTTCCAAATCCTGACTTCCACAGGGGTTGGTTTTAGGGAGTGGGTTGGCAGTGTAAAGGTGTCACTTGGCCTACTCTAAGCTTTAATTGGCAGTTTAGGCAGGTCATCCATGACAAGTAAGTAAATAACATAAATACTTACATGTATTGTTCAGTTTTCACCCCTGAAATTCTACGTTCACAAGCAGATTATTTTCTCTGAGCACTATAGAGAGACATCTTTTCCTTCTGCTGCTTAAGGTGAAATTTAAGCCTGCAAGATTGAACTCCTAACCACTTAAACCAGCGAAATCATAGTGCCAATAAATTAACTGTGGTGCTGAATTCACACAATTCTGCCACTCTGTCCTTTTCCTCTGAGCTCAAGGACAGCAGAGGGAGACCAGGCAGTGTCAGATATCAGGGAAGGACCTTTGGAGAGTCCATGGATCTATGGGGTGCTGTTAGTGTGTGGATGTCCTGCAGTCAGGGTGATGGATAGATGGCTGAATGTGATCCACCTGCTATCATAGCTGGACAAAATTGAAGCAGGAGAAGTTTTTTTTCCTGCCATGATGTATAGTTTATAGGGGAAAAAAAAAAAAAGATATATTTGAATGTTTATAAGTGGGTGTTATGAATGCTCCTGGCCCTAAACACTGGCAAGTTATTGCTGTGTGCAAACATCCTTTACTGGAGGCAATGTTTGCTTCAAAATAAAGCCTCCCACTCTGTCTTGTGAGCAGTCCAAGACTGTCTTCTGCAGCGAGAGTGGTGATCTGAGGAATCTATGTATAGCCACGAGCTCAGTGGTGCTTGGAGTTGCTGGTGTTAAAAAGGCTGTGGACACAAACCCCACATTATTTTCTGACTGGAGTATCTGAGTGATGCTTTCCTGATTTAATAAATGATTCAATTGGGAGATTCCATAACCTTGAGGAGTCTGGTAAATATTAAATTTTTGACAGGCTTTGCAATTCTACATGAATTTTTTTTTAAAGTAAAACAAACAAAAAAGAGTGGTTTTTAAATTCCTCTCACGTTCCCAGTCACCTGCTTTGCATTTATATCTCTTCTTTAGGAAAGGCTTTTAGATTTTTCTTAAATGCCTTCTGCTGCCACGTTCCTCTTTGGGAGAACACTTTTCATCTTTGAAAAAACTGGAAGAGCAGCACCAGCTGGGACTGGTGTTTGTTTTCTTCAAATAATACTTAAGGGGAACTTAAATCACCAGGTGGATAAGTGCAGAAATTATGGCAATTTGCCCAATTGCAGGAATAGCTTTAGATTTGTCCCTAAGTTTGTTCTGGCATAATTCCTAATTCATTTGCCAGCTGGTCAGCCATACCCTTGGTTGCTGTTTCTGCAGGTGCCAACTCCATCCCTGCTGCTGGTATCTCTATTTATTTACCTATTTAAGGGTTCAGTTGCTTTAAGCCTTTTTCTCTTAGGATGTGATCCTCATTTTGCAAAGGTAGTTACATGTGGTTGGAGAGAGCAGCAGAGCCTGGTACAGAGCCCATGGAGTCCATAGGAAGGTGAATGCTTTGCTCAAAACATAGATCAGTTATGATTCTTCTTGTCTTCCTGGTTAGACTAATGTTAATCTCCCAGGAAGGTTTATAAGGTTATTTTTCATGTTTGATTTTCCTTCTGCTGCCTTCTTTAAAAGGAGAGGAAAAAAATAGCCCCAAATTATTTTATCTGCTTTATTCCAACTTTAACACTTTTATACAGTGGAACTCCAGAGTATCTCAAGCTGCTCATATTTGAAATGAAAACCCCTGCAATTTGTAAACTGTCAAACTTAATACAACATCTCAGTGTTAATAGGATTTTATTGACTTCTACCATCAGCAGAGGAAGAGGTTGATAAAGTGCCACAAAGGAAATGAAGATACAATACTCATTTTACTTGCATCTCCAGAGCTGTGTAAATTTGATTGCTGAATTTATGGTAATCCAGCTCATTGGCCATTGCTCTTCTGGGGAAGTGGGGACACGAGAGGATTTCTGGGAACGAGAGTGACTTTACAGAGCTGCAAAATCAGACTTTGTGGAGATTTTGTGAGAGCAGATTAAAGTCCTGGTGTCCGGTTGCTGTGAGAGAGCACAAGGCTGCACTGTGTTATTTATTTCGTATGTTTTTGCTGATATTCTGCCTGCTTTCCTTTCCTCTGCTCCCACGGGCAGCTTCATTTGCACAGCTCTTTTTGAGTGCTGTTGATAGAATTAGTGCAGTAGAATGAACAAGACTAAGAATATTAAGAAAGTGAAGGAAAGTGACAGTGAGAACCTTGTGACACTTGCAAATTAAGCTGCTTTTTTTCCCCCTCTGTGTTCACTGAAGGCACAGCCAAATATTCACAGGCTTTAAAACGTGTGGGGAGTGAGGAGAGGTTGGAAGTTAAATATGACGCCAAGCCCCTTGGAGATTAGAAAAAAGCCCCCATGAGGTGACAAATACTAACCATAACTACAATCAGTTCTGTTTTCCAGAAACAAAAAATTGGTCCTTTCTCTTTTTAAAGAGGATCTGTATTTGAAGTGACTCTTACAGCTTTTTGAGGTTTTAACCGTTCTGTAAATGTGGAATTGAAATAGCTTGGTTTTCTTTAATAGCAAATTTTACTTAGCTGAAAGCAATAGCAAAAGTTTAATACATTTCATCATTATTTTGTTCGTTTTCTAGAGAGTTCAAATGTCAAAGATTTTTAACTTTTAAAGCCGGAAGTATTTCAGGTTAAAGGAAATCTTTACTAATGAAATATCAGTACACACTGATACAAGTATATCCTCTCTGCTGCTAACAACAGCATTTAAATACCCATTTTTTTGACAGAGACACAAGTTTTTGTTTTCTGACCACTTTAACTTTGTCACTAATTCTCTCAAAGTCTCTAGCTCTTATAATTTAATCCAAATGAAGAACCATAAACTTTCTTTTTAAATAAAAACCACTTGAAATTTCTGAAGGAACCGTTCCCTTTAAAGCTCCTTGGAGACGTTTACAAGGGGTCTCAGTTGCAAGAGGGGTTGCTGCCATTTGTTTTCTTCCTTCTCCACATTTATTTCCTCCTGTCTGTGCGTCTTGGAATCTCACATATTGATTCCAGCTCTCATGCAGGTACTGCAGCGTGACCCTGGCAATATGTGAATAATCTGATGTGGTTTTACAGACACACACTCTTCTCCCCAGTGTGATCTAAAAGCCAGACTGGATTTCCAGTATCACTTTTGGTTTGTGAGTTAAGTTCATTTAATAAGGATCAGAAATTAAAAAAAAAAAAAAAAGAGGCAGCAGATAAGGCACTTTACCAACCTGACTCTCCCCAGTTGTTAGACTTTCCTATATTTATTAAATTTCCACAAGTGATCTCCAGTCCTACTGAAGGAAAACATATGTTACATTATTCATGGAGCCCCAAAGGCTTTTTACATATATTACCATTGGTGTGGGGATGGAGAAGTCTGTTTAACATTCAGGGCTAATGATTTCAGTATAACTAAGGAAATGAATTGCAGCAGCTAAATTGCAAAAATTGAGTAACTAAATCACAATGATCTCTTCTTTCTTTTCTTTTCTTTTTTTTTTTTTTTTTTTAATTTTTCCCCCTCTTGCTTCAGCACAAATTGCAAATGGTCCAGGCAGAAACTCCTCTGCCTGACTGGTCTTTTTTCAGTCTATCACACGCATTTTGGGACAGAGTTTTACCACTTGAACTAAAATCACTGTGTGTAAATATCGGTACAACTTCCCCCTCGTGCTCCTCCAGTGCAGATGAAAACTTCTAAGAGGTATCATGGCACAAAGAATTCTTAGATCTGCTCATACAGAATATTTCTTCAGAGCCCTAAGGCGCGGAAGTGAGTCAAGCACCTAAACACAAACAAATTTTGATATCAATGGATCAAATATAGAAGGGTTCTGGGGGATGAAGCCAAAGATTCTCCATCATTCAAACCATGCAAGTGTCCACAAGGAGCTATTCAGGTCTGCATGAGGAACTCTTCCAATCTCCTGAGCATTCAAGCTCCCAAGAAAAATCCAATTAATTATTTACATAGAAAGGAATTATGGTTTTGAGAACATTAACACAGCTGAACAAAACGAATTAGGGAAACAATTAATTTATGCTGAACGTAGGCTTTTTGGCTAAAGGGAAATTTCATCCAGCAGCTCTCTCACACTAAAGCAAATAAATGGCAGATCACTACTTTTTGAACGTTGAGACATTGCCTAGCAGTGTTTTAATTCAAAGGAACATGTAGCAATCAATAAAGGGAGCACTTTTATCTTCATTGATTCCTCCTTGACAAACATCAGTTTTATCTCTCCACCTAATGTTTACTGCTTCATAAAAATGGAATGGAATTATTTATGTCATGTGAAAGACTGCTAGACTGGATTTATTAACACCCACAATCAGGTTTCTGCTTATCTCTTTACAAAGGGAGGCCACTGGCACAGGCTCTCCTGTATTTGCTGTGCTCTGACACAGACAAAGCATCACAGCTGCTCTTCTGTCAGCGTTTGTATGGAATATGGAAGTGGGAACGTTTGGGACATAATGGATGACAGGCTGCACCTAAGAAATTCTCTTGAACAGCAATGGAATAGCAACTCTCCTAACAGGAATCGATAATTTGCTCACTGTGTCTGAGTATGAATTAAATGGATTCAGAGAGAGAAGTCTTGCTCAGCTTGGTCAAGTTTCAGTGACCTGGTTAATAGGGTGTTTGAAGTGTGTTTGAGCATTATGACAAAGAAGAGGGATTAATGGATTGCTTTTCAGAATCTTTTTCCCATTCATGCAAATCTATTTTTTTTTAAGTTGATGGATCTTACAATAATGTGACTCTTAGAACTGGATACATTTTGTAATTTGAAAGTACACCTCATTTTGAAGCCGAGCCATCCTCCAGCCCACACACCTTAATATGGTGCATTGTGTGTTAGATATATCCAGGACAGTATTTATCCAGATATGAGAACGGTTCATAACCCCAAGCTTGTCTTTGGGATTTGTTCTGAGAGCTCTGATGGTACCTGCAGGTGAGACATTGTCAGGTCCAACAAACCCTGGTGCTGCTGCTGCTGGCACTGAGGCATTGAGAGCAAGGACTGTGCGATGGTGGCGGCTGTGGAGGCTGGGAGAGGAACTGTGAACTTCCCTGTCCAGCTGTAAGGCTTAAGTTTCTTCCATTTCCATTGTTTATGGTCTTTATATTTCCCAAACAGAACGAACTTAAACTATAAAATCTGAATTATCTGAGGGGCACAAGTTTTCCCAACACATGAAAAGTTCTGCTAGGATTTGGAGGAGCTTTGCTGGGAAAAGATGCTGCCTTGACCAGGACATAGAGATCCTCGCTTAAAATGCCAACATAACATAATAACTTGTCTGTGTTCTCGGGTATTGCCAAGTACCTGGCACCCTGCAGGTGCTGCAAGGTTAATTGTGTGGCCAGGGAGGTGTTCTAACTATGCAGAAAATGTGCAGAGGAAATTCAGGAGCGTGCACACAAAAAATGTTTCTTGATCGGCAGCTGAGCAGGTGAAATGAAAAAGAATGTGTTTTGTGCCTTGCATATGACTTCTCTTTTAAACTGAATTTTAACATAGGATTTTCTTGTGTTATTAATGGTAAAGCAGTGTAAACACTGTGGTCTCTTAGGAAAGTTCAGCAATGGTGTTACAGAACTCAGTACAGCACAATCTCATTACTGGCTACATCTGATTTATTTTTCGTGGTTTCAAAATGCCTTCTGTGGCTCATTCACAAGTTTCTCTCCTTTCATCTCAGGAAATTAGTCCACTTTAATCAGGCAAAATCATGCATTTCATGAACAACAGGGTATTACTTAGCAGATGGGCTTTTATTCATTTAATTCAGAAGCAAAAAATGCCTAATGAGATGTGGTTTAAGATTTTCATATAACCTAGTTACAATCTATTTTCACATATTTTATCCACCTGGAGTGTCCTTTTACTCTGGCTGCCCCTAGCTGCCCCCTTCTTTGCTGCAGCAGTTGATCCCTGCAAAACACAACGCTTTCTACAATAATGCCTATAATTAGGCTGTAATATTGCTATAATTAGTCTGGGATGTAATTTGGGGTTAAACTTTACAGAACAAAGTTTTTTCTGGAGCCTTAGCTTCAGCACTTTTTATTTTAAAATGAAGCAACAAACCATAAAGGAAAGAGAACAATGCAGATCAAGCCAAGGCATAAGTTGCTATTTCAGTCCTTTCTATGCAATAGCAAAAAGTGCATTTCTGATTGTTTCAGGAATAAACATTTCATCTCCAGGAAATGTTTCCTTTCCAGGAAAGGAAAGACTGAGGTGAAAGCCTGGGAAAGTGAAGACTGTAAGCAAATGATTAAAGGTTAAGCACGTGCTCTGAAGTTACACAGACAGTTCTCCCCTGGAGCTGCTTTGACAGATTTTAGGTCGGCCGAGAGCTTTTCACCAAAGGACTTGGTTTTTTATCACTAAAAGAAAATGAGTTCTTGTTTCTCTCAGCTTCCTGGGGTTTGGTGGTTTGATAACACCATTTGGCATGACCTGAAATAACCTGGGATGGATTCTGATTACCACCATCCCTGAGTTCGGTGATCACTTCAATTTTTAGTGAGTGCCTCCCACCTGATCAGGAATGCTTTTTCTATACTGCAACTTCTTTAAAAGATTTTTTACCCCCCTGCAATGAACTTCAAGAAACAAATTCCCTGGTTTTAAACTCTGAAGCATTACGAGAAGTGAAAAAATGTATCCTAACCTCTCAAACCAAGAGCTGAATATAAAACCTTGATTTATAGACTTGAAAGCTCTGAAATAATATTTACAGTCCATTAATATTTACAGTCCACTCAGGTTTATGTGTAATTCCCCTGGAATGCCTGGCTGTTTGTTTGGGGTTGCTTTTTGTTGTTTTTGTTTAATGTGAGAAATCCTGGTGAAACCAAACTCTTGAAATGTACGATTTGCTGCTGGAAAGCAAGGGCTGTGAACTCTGTGAAACAATGACCTGTGTCAGGAAGGGACTGCTGCAGTCCCTGCTAGTTGAGTTTGGGTGAACTCTATTACCATGGACATTTGTCTCCACTTAGAGAACCTCTGAGAGGGAGGGCTGTGAGATTTTTGTGTCAGACACGAAGCCTACAGCGAGTATCTGCCAAGTTACTCAAGTGCACATGTATCCAGTGTCTCCCACTTTATGTCACTTTTATGCAGAAAAGACAAAAAATTCAGCAATTCCCAAGTTACGTTACATTTGCTGTAGTGTTTCAATTTGTTTCATTTCTCTGAGCAAGACTTTTAAAACAGAGTGTGCATATATCTGCGTGTGTGTATACACATACATTGACTTTCCTCCTTTTGTATAAACAATATATTGCTCGAAAATTGAAAAAATAGAGTGAATCAATGTTTGGAACACACAGCTTGAATCTGAAATAATCTGTGGGTGACTGGGTTTTGTAAAGCATTCTGCAGTGTTTCCATCTGTAGCTGTTCGTCTGAGAGGAATCAGTTCTGTGTCTGTTATCAGCACCCAGAAAAGACATTTTGAAAGTGCTGCAGTGAGCATCAAACTGTGGGCTTATGTCTCTACCCTGTTCAGGCAGTCCTGCAGCCACCCAGTTAAATAACCAGCTTGGGAAATTCCATTAAAATATTAATAAATCCTATGTGAAAGTGCTTAGTGATTCGTAACGTGCAATGAGTTTTCATTCTTGTATTTCAGAGCAGTTCCTAGGGCAGTGCTGTAACTCTGGGCCCTGAGACCTTCAGCAGGGCCTGTGCTTTGCTCTTTGGGTTGTTTGGTGTCTGGCTGTTGGATGTGAAGTTGGTAGCAGGGCAACTGGAAATCTTGTTTACCCCCTTCCCCTGGAAACCTGCAGTTTTACCGAGTTCACAGCATTTGTTTCCTTGCTTTCAAGCAGCAAAGTTTTCAAGTAGTTTGAGGGAATTAGCTCAAGGTGAACTACTAAACATTGGAGTGCTTGTTTATTATACAGAACACATCCCAACAAATTTGGTCTAGGTATGTCAAGTAATCAGAAGGAAATACTCCTAAAGAAAAGGCATTTTCTTGTGTTTGGTGGTTTGGATTTTCCTCCCTCCCTTTTCCTCTGTTTCACTAAACCAGAGTTCAACATTTGTGTGTAACCCCAACTCATCATCCCCCATCACCCCAAAAACCACACTTGTGAATGTTTTAAACGAATAACCTTTTCCCCATTGCAGTTATTCTGGTGGAAGTTTAAAGCTGAACTTTGTACTAAAATGGTAGTTTTGTTGAATCAATAAGCTTCTATCCATTTTTCATCTCTAGTTCTAGAGGAAGCTTGTTTGCACTGTTTGGTTTACTTTGAATGTTAAATATCAAATCAGCTTGACATACAAGCTAAAACTTGGGCAACACCTCCATGTTTCTCAAAATGAGTTTTAAATTGTTTTCTTTAAGCTGAGATTAAATATGCATTGGTTTAGGCTCATTGTTCTTTATCCTAGCTATTTTTTTTTTACTGCCCCAACTCTGAGAAAATGGATTAGAAAATTTACAAAACAAATCGCAAAGTTTCAAAAAGACTCATGATTTGCATTTTGGGTCTTGTTCCACAAAGCATTAAGTTGGTTTTTACATAAATACACACATACATAAACATGTCATCTGATGACTGTTTGATTAAAAATACTGGCACAGTATTCCTCAAAGTTTTAATTGTTACTTTTCATAGACTACTCCTTGTTCTGGGTGGTTTTTTTTTCTGTGGCTTTAGGTGCCATTTGCACATAACACCATAAACCCCAGCAAAACATACAGGACACAATGTCTCCCAACAGCAATGCCTAGAAAAACGTTTATTGAGGTTGTGATGTTTTACAAGCACGGGAAGCATTCATTTTCTATTAATATAAGACATATCTAACAGTTCTTCTGATAATCAGAAATAAGCATTAAACAAAAGAAAGGAGTTTCATGATAATAGTAGCAAACACTGAAGTGTTTCCCCAGTTGAAATTGTTTAGGTCCTTTCAGGTCATGCTCTCAGCCTGAAAAACCTTTCCCCAAGACATTCAGGAGAGTGAAATTCACTGCTTTATTTCCACAGACGTGCCTGATTTTTTCGTGAAATGAAAATTCAATCAGGTAATTTAGGAGTCTAATCCTTAGCACTCGTGGAGCAAATCTTCTGTGTCTTAGTGGAACAAATTATCCTGCCTGTTTCGGGTATCGCTTCCTGCTCGTTGAGGTTAGATGAAAAATAAATGTTGCTGATGGATGGGGAAGCATCCCTGCAGGCACAGCAGTGAGGCTGGCTCTGCACCAGCTACCCAGACGTGGCTGTTTCCCTGGCATCCCGTCTCGGCAGCAAGGTTGGAGTTTTCTGCTGAAGAGGGGCCCTTTTCATCTCTCTGGTGTTTTATTTGATGCATATTTTAGAAACTCATGTCACTTACAATACTGAAGATGGATTTCTTATGCTCTTCATCTCTCCCCGAAGTGGTGAGAAGCAGCAGCCCTGCTTTAGACGTTTCCCTGCCCTCCATGAACTTCAGTACGTGTTCCCACCCCAGCTTGTTCTGTTCCATATTGTAATGCTAATATTTATTGGATTATTTATTGTAACATCCCAGCACTAAATCTTCTATCAGATAATACTATACCTTGCAAAATAATTTATGGACTCTTTGCATGTTTTTCTTTTCTTTTGAGTTCTTCTGTTTCTTCTGTGCTGGCTAGGTGTATATCAAATTGGTTTATCACTGTAACTGAGCGATGTAATAAAGCATTCCCTTGTTTCACTCCTCTGTTTTCTCCTTTAAATTATACATCCTTCTAGTTTTGTTATTCTCTTTCTAATGTCTTCACTCTGGGTTATACCAGGTTCTGATTCACCACTCTTTTTCTGCCCAGTCCTCGCAGTTCCTCCCTGAATACCTTTTGTATCCTGACCTTGTGATCTTTTTCTTGATTCTTTCACTAAGCTGAGATTTGAAATGGTTCTGGCCTTGGCCCCCTGGCTTGGTGCAGGCAGGATCTTGTCTCTTGGAGCACTGGGCCAGCACGACTTGGTCAGCAGAACAGACTGGATGTGCACAAGGAAGAGATCTGTCAAGTAAGACGTTGCCATGCTGACTGTGACTCGTCTGAATGACATGTTAAGGGTTTTGAAGAATAAATAAATCAGCCAGCATGAAACTGCAGAGCACAGCTGCAGCTAATTTCATGAGACTCAGTCTTAAATCTAAGTGTGTGTAGTAAAGCTGATTTCACATCAGCAAATGCCAGTGCCAAGTGTCACTGTCGGGAGCCTTTACCAGAACATCTGAGGCTCACCAAGTTCACCAATGCAGTAAAAGAGGAGGGGAATAGCTCATGTCATGCACTAAATATTTACTATGATGCCCTGCTCAATGGGAAATAGCACTGAGGAGGAATCTTAAAAAAATGGGGTTATTTTTAACTCCCAGTTTTGTTCTGGCATGTGGAGAAGTTTGACCATCCCACTTGAAGATAAGGTTGTGGATTCTGGTGTTTTGTTTTACCATCCCTTCTTGGATAGCAGCAGAAGTGTAGAAACCAATGACACCGTTTATGGCAGAAGAGAATTTATCTGCCAACTTCTGTGATGATAATCAGTGCTAATGCAGTGCTTAAGCAGTGAAGTTGTGTGAAAATGCCTGCTTGTGCAATTTTTGGATTGCACCAAACAAAATCTACTCCTTTCCTCAAATTTGTCAAACTGGGGTCAGAAATAATTTCATCAAAGAGAAGGCTGCACACTGAGGCCACAATTCACCTGGAAATACACCTGGCAAATAGCAAACACTACCAAAAAGATCTGAGTTTTCCAACTGTAGTTTAAATTCTGTCACTCTGGTTTGCTCCCCCAAAAGCGAGAGGGTGTGGTGTGGTTACAACGGGTGTAACTCAACAGCTCTGAGCACTGACACGGGAGCTTTAGTAAATTAATTTATTGTAAATTAATGTGTAAATTAATTTATTGCAAATAGTCTTTATGCAAGTATATATTGTTTTCTTCAGTAAATAAAGGAAAGCTTTCTGCTGACTCTGGAGATTTTCAGTGTTTATCCTCAGGCTCCTTACACACCAAAATTAATATTGTTCATCAGGTTTCTTCTTTTGAATGCCTCTCAGTTGTAATTCCTTCAATGTACAAGAAACAAATTAATAGGCACTCTAGACAGTTTGATTTCTTTTGGCATTTATTCTTGTCTTCTGAGTAACCTGACAGTCAGCTGTCTCATGGAGATTGTGTCTTCTTCCTTGTCTTCCTGGTGACAGAAATGAAGAGTGTTAGAAGACCATTCCTGAGGTCTCTGCATTCATTTAATATTTCTGGTCTAGTGTTTAATGGTTTATTTTAATAAAGTCTTTAAGATTTGGCCAAATACTCCTATGCAGACTTGCTTTTAAATGTCAAGAAAGCACAGAATTGCTGCAAAGCCCCCTGTTTTTCTGGTAGTGCTGGCTCCATCCAATTGCAGTTTGAATAACTTTTCAAAGTCAAGATGCTGTTGGGTTTTCTTCCAAAGTTCAGAGGAGGAAAATGAAACAAAACTCCTTCCCTGTGGAAGCACAGTTCTTGCATAAAAACTGTAGGATTTTTAGGAACACTTCTGGCAGTGTGGAGCCATTTCATGCTCTCCCTGTGTTTAGCTTAACCCTGAATGCATAAAATGCAATTTGTGCACCATGTAACTGTGCCGTGAGATGTTTTCCTAATTCCTCCCTAAGGATTTCTTGAGATCCAGGTAAAAGCTGTCACCTTAAATATGCTGAGACACCAGGGAGATGTTTTAGCAGGTATTCATATAATTTTACCTCTCATTTCTTTAAAAGTCTGTTTTGCTTTCAAGTATTGGTTGACTACACAAAGTCATCTGACAACAAAGGCCTGAAGTTCACCACTTACCCCATGGATAAGAAAATAGCTGCACATTTTTTGTGTATCTAATAATGCCAGGGGTAAGGGATTCTCCGAGCCAGACTTCCGAAGGCATCTAACATATCTGGCTTTTTTATATACCTACCCATAAAGTGGAGATAAGGAATCTTGCGTTGGCTTCAAAACTAGAAGAAATACAGGATGTGTCAGAGCTACTTCTGTAATGCTCTGCAGTCTCAGGGGGCTGCGAGGAGTGAAAAAGGCTCTTTTGTAAGGCTGGGGATCCACCAGCCTCAAAGCGCGCGGGGGGAACCGAGGCCTTTTGTAGTGCATCAATCCCCTCTGAATGCAACAAGAACCATTTTATAAAAGAACTTAAACAACCAAAGAATTGCCACTGCTTGGGTGCTTTGGAAAATAGTACCTCAGGAAATGTAAAAGCAAACTGTGGAGAGAGAACTTGGTGGTTCATAGAGCCGGTGATAGATGCACGACAGGCAACTTCTTCCCCTGAGGTAAAACACCATCAACATCCAGGAAACGCTAAATGTGAATGCAGGGTTTTAATGAGAAAATCAGTTATACCCAGAAGAAAACTGTAAGACTCAAGACTTCTGCCCATCTTCGTTAGATTTTCTATTTTTTATATTTTATATGTTTATAACGCTTTGCTATTTTTTATATTTTTGCATGCACAACACTTGTAGCCTATTTGTAGTTTGAACACTCAGCTGTTACTCAAGGAAGATGGAGCTGATTTCTTTTGCCTTCTTACCAAGGTGTCACTGAGATAGGAGTTAGTAGCTGTCAGGCATTTCAGAGCATCCTATAAGGCTTTGATTTTATTTTAATAACAATAAGGTCATGTCAGTCTACAATCCTGAACATTTTGGATGATGCAGCCACAACATTTCTGGCCATGCAGTTAAATTCACCTGGGCAGTAGTTTTGCAGGAAATTAGGAACATATTTCTGTTGGAATAACTGCTATGGATGAGCTATTGGGCTTGACTTTGATTCCAAAAGAGCAGGAAAACTGAAGATGATTTTGTTGGATTTTTATCTCTGCTTTCTTCTGGAAAATCTGATTAAACCTCTTCCTAACCATTCCTCCCTAGAGGTCTCATTTACTACTAAGAAATTTTAACATTGCTTTTGAACTGCAAAAAAATTGCAACACAAGCAACATTTTAATGATTACCTGGTTATATTTAACATCCATAAAAATTCTCTTGTTTAGGGAGCTCAAAATAATTGAAAATATATTGGTTTTAAATTATGTATGGACTGTTGAAGTGGAGCACAATCAGAAGAAAGCTATTTCTTGTAAAACAGCTCTGGCTGAAATAAGCCTCCTGTCTACCTCAATTATCATGGGCAATTTTTTGAATGTTGCATTGAACTCAGAGTGTTGTGCACAAGAGGTCCTTCATCAAATGCAGTAGATCCTTCTGAAGTTAGAGGTAGGATTCTGTATCTCCAAAATCCAGCCACTCAAGGGACTAGCACTGCTCATGTGAGCAGTTAAGGGGAGAGGGCAATTTTTCGGCTGCTAATGAATGTGACCAGAGCAATAGCAACGAGCAAACTACTCCCAGTGCTGGTGGTGGGGGATGAGCAGCTGGAATTCTTCCCATCCCTACTCCTCCCACGTGTGCACAGCCCTTTAAACTCCAGAGCAATGAAACGAAATTTTCCTAAAGTCATTTATCCCCAGCACCAAGTTTTGGTCACTGCTTCTTGCCTTTCTTGCACCCAGTAAAACATTGACAGGTTAACAGGTGGTATTAAAACAGTCTGTGGGCAACTGTAAGGCTTGATGTCTGGGTTGTTATCAGCATACGTTCTTCAGTAAATATATTCTGTTTTAGCACCTAAAATGTGCAGCCTGAGAGGCCACAAGGCTTGAATTCGTGGTGCAGTTTGTTGTGGCTTGGAGGACACATCACGATGTCCTGGCCCAGGGACCAGTGGAAGGTCACAGCTCATGGTGGAGCCTTTCTGGCCTTGCTTGTGACTTGCACATTTTGTGCCAGGGTGGCAGTGCATCTGTCACAGCAGATGGAATGACAGAAGTGTTTGTGCAGGGAAACCAAAGCTTTTGTGCTGGGTCTGAACTCTGCTCTGCTGTGGGGGGGTGGGAAGATGAGAGGGAGAGGGAGCAGAAGAAAAGCTCCAGTGGCAGAGCACTGACCAGGAACATGAGTGGCTGCTGGGACAGTTAATTCCAGCATGGACAGAGACACAGCAGAGATTTTAACTCAGGTTTCCCACGCCTGATGTGTGTCAACGCTGGAGAGTCTTTCAGCCTCTACTCCATGAAATCTTGAGTGAATAGAGCGAAGAAGCTGTTTGGGTTTTCTGTCTTTCCCTCAAACTTACAGAATCACAGAGGGGGTCATCTGGTCCCACCTCCGTGCCTGAGCAGGGCCATCCCAGAGCACGTGGCACAGGGTTGTGCCCAGACAGGTCAGGAACTTCCTCAGTGAGGGAGACTCCACACTCTCCCCGGACTGTCTATTCTGGAGCGTGGTCACCCACCCTTTTTGGAATATACTCCTGCTCAATAAGGCATTTGCATTGATTTCTTAGTTTGTAGAGATACCTACAACTTGAAAAATCTCATGTTGATCCAGTATTATTTTAAGGAGACAGTGTTCAGATGGATGTTTTCCCCCTGTATTTCTCTACAGACATATACAAGTATATATTTTAAACTTTAGAGACAAGTTCCTTTTTTGTTAAGACAAACTCCTTTTATGTATTGAAACAGTCTGTAATTGGAAGAAAGTGCTTGTATTTGACATTTTTTTAAGAGGCAGCATTATACTAGAACTAAAATAACACATTGTGATGATAACACATTGCACGATAAATAACACATTGTGGTGGTGTAACATCAACAGGAGCATTCCCCCCTCACCCCCACACCCTGCTCTGCAAGTCCAGTCCCAAAAGCTCTCTTCTTTTGAAGGATGGTGAATCTTGGAAAGCCAATGTACTCAAAGATGCCTTGGTAAATCAGAATTATCTGGTTTTGTTATCTTTCGTGTGTGAAAATTTTATTTTTTTTAAACCAAGTACTTTATGAAAGGTGCTTGAAACAATTCAATGAGAAATGCCTTTCATCAGAGAGACCTAGATCCCTTTTATCATTAACTTCTGTGATGAAATTTTCAATGACTTGAATGGATCTGAATACGATAGCATTAAGTCAGTGCTTTTTATGTTCAATGGACAATAGAAAGGTCTGGCTCTATATTTTTATCATATTCACAATGTTACAAAGACTTGGCATGCAAGAAAGAACTTCTGGAGTTGTTACAAATTATGTTCTGAAAAACGTTTCACAGCCATCATTGTGTTTCTGTAAATATTTTTAGTCTTGACCAATTATTTAAAACATCCAAAAAACAGTCACTGAAAAATTTCTACTCTTTAATAGCTTCTCTCTGGCCTTCAGCTGAAATGCATGAGTGGGAAAATGTTCCTATACTTCGTGCATCCAGGATTTCATTGTGTAGTCCTCAGGAATGTTGCAGTTCAGAGTTTTCCTTCTGTTTTGCCAGATAAGTTGGGCACTGCTGTTACCACGATTTAAAAGGGAGATGTTTCTGTTTCTGATGTTGAGGAGCCTTCAAGAACTCTTCAGGCAGAGTCTAACACACACAGACGAAGTCAAGACAAAGTGACAAAGACAGCTTGTTCCTGAGGAAAGTTAAATATTTTTTCTGGCTAATTTATGTGACACCTAAAGGAAAAATGCAGAATGAATCATTCTGTGACATTGGGTCTGCCTACAACCACTGCTAATAGAAAGGGACAGTGACTTGTACACTGTCTGATGCAATTTATGATTTTATTCTGCACTATTCAGATACAAATCTGGTTTCTCATTTGTATTTTGTTTTCCTTGTGCAGTGAAGCAGCACTGACAACTGAGTGGCATCTTTGAATCCTCTTTTTTTTTTATGGCAAGTATCAATAGCAAAGCATGTGTTGAAAGACTTGATGTCAATTCATACTTTAGAGACAAATCCTGAAGTGTTTTATCAATTCTCCCAATAAATGATGTCTGCACAGATCTCTGCCGAGCAGAACTGCTGTTCCTTGTTTCCAGAGCAGACACTGTCTGTGCTTCTGCCACCACCAAAAAGGCAAAGGGCTGACTCAAGCCAAGAGGAGTGGGAAAAGAGGTTAAAATAACCTTTGGAACTCTAAAGGAATGTGTTCACTAAAAATGCATGTAAACACCCTGTCACTCCACCCCACCCCTATTTGACTAGCGTTAACTATATTTCAGTTTTGCAGAATAAGAGACTAATTGTGATATTCTGTGCCCTGAATGTTGAACACAATCAGACACTTCAGTATTGACCAGTGAATTCATTTTCCCATCTGCAGGGGCTGTGTTCCCTGGGGGGCCACCTTTTAGAAATAATTTAGGTCCAACTTGTAGAGCCACTGCGAAGCCACCCTGGAGATTCGGCTGCTGCCTGACACAATGGGAATGCAGCTGACAGGAGACCTCCCCGTGGCTTGAACCTCCCAGAGTAGCTGTAAATTCAGCAGCAAGAGGAGCTTTAAGCAGTATGGGCAGACCCCGTGCTGCTGGGGAAAAAACCTGCTTTATCCTGGTGCTTCTACTCCTCCCCTTCTGGAGAGACTCCAGCAGGAATGTGGAGAAAAGCCATTCACCTTCCCTGACATCACACCTGTGCTGGGGCCCTTAATGCTCCTATTTTGTGTCAAAAAAGCTTCCTGAATTCATTGAAATCTAAAAAAATCAGAACTTGCTTGTTAACTAATTGCCCTAAAACGTCTTTAAGAGTTTTTGAACTGGGAGAAAATACCTTTCAGCAACTGGGTAATAGCTGCACTTCGTACCGATTTTTTCTTTTACATTTAAATAGAACAAATTGTGTTACTGTGCTGTAAATCTGGGTACAGAATGCTTATTGCCAACAGGAAGCTTGTGGAAGGAGCTTTTTAGTGTATCTTGGAAGTGGGATATCAGGATGATTTTTCATTTGTATTTATTTAAGGCCATACAATGAGGAATCAATTTTTTTCTGACTTGATTACTCCGAGCATTTCTAATTGTGTTTGTTGGCATCCTTTCAGTGCACTTCTGCTAAACTTGAGAGTAAGAACTGGAACTTGCTGGTGAAAAAAAGCCGTGGCAGAGTTCTCCCTAAATGATTGCCTCAAGTGCAACCACTCAACCCGTATTTATTCATCTAAATGCAGATTTTAAGGATGTCATCCTCTTTTTCACAGTGCCACAGTTTCTGACACAATGCAGGAGCTGCCGACAATCAGGTTCGAGGAGGTCTGTGGAAACGCAACCTCTGTTGTGGTTCTGCTGTTTGTGGGATTAATTCTTTCTGAAACCTCTAAGTGCCTTTGTGGTGTTTGTGCTCACGAAGATTTTATTGTTTTCACTCACTAACCTGCCTGCTCTTGCAGGTAATGCAGGCGCTCACTCCTGAACACACGAGTGCTAAAGGGGAGAGATGGAAACAAACCAGCTTGATTCTGCCTCCCAAGTGACCAGCAGGTCTGCAGGTGACCTAAGCCATCTGAGCTGCTGAAAAACATTTTCAAGGAGGGAGCAGACCCTGAACATCTGAATTATCAAACCTGATGGGTAAGAGCATATTTGACTGTGTGCTTCCACGTTTTAGTGCCCTCTTGACCGCATGCATATGGAGCACCAGGAGAGTGTCACCAGCTTTCCTACAGCTTTGCAATTCATAACTGTGCAAAAATGTGCCTCATTTTCATATGCTGAGACACTCCAAGCCTGGGGACCAATTTATTGGTGCTCCTGAGCTGCTTGTTGTGGCACCAGCCTGGTGCAAAGTGTCACCGCTCTCTGCTTGTAAAGTTTCTGCTCGTGTAAACTTTTTGCTGCCCCTCCTGAGCTGTGGCCTGGCCTGAAGGAAGGAGAACCGTGCTGGAGGTTTGTCACTGGGGTAGGGTGTTTATGATGCAGCACAAAACTGCTGCATGTGATTTTTCCTACTGATATAAGTCATCTGGCTTTTGCTTGTATTTGCTTGGGATTTTTAAATTAATTTTATTAAGTTGTGTGGGTTTTTTTAATTAAGGAAAACCCCCATTAATATTATTTGTTTTTATGCACTGTTTTTCTACCATCAAATCTTGGGAGTCCTTCCTCATTAAACTTCAAGGCTCCAACTTCCCCATTCACTTTTACACTGGCCATTATGGCCTTAAGTCTCATTTTTAGGGGAGTTATCTATTCCTGATATCTTATTTTGACAGGAAGTAAACACTTTTGCAAGAATTTGCAGTCAAAACATTTCAAGTGCTCTCTTTGCTCTCTATTTCTCCAGTATTTCCCTCACAAAAACCCTGTGAGTGGAACAAACACAGGGATGTGATTTATACCTTTTAATTTTTTAATTTTTTTTTCATGTTCTCTTAAATTAAATCTAAGCAGATGACAAGGGGCAAACATCTTCTCTAAAGAATTTGAATTAGGGTCATTTCCATTATGGGACGTGAAATGAAAATTTAATTCGTACCACGAGACACAATCATGTTCAGATTCCTCTCTGGACTCAGCACTGTGATTGAGTGGAAAAAATTATTTAAGTGGCTTGAAAGTAATTTAATTTTTAAGGGGTTTTTGTTGTTTTTTTTTTCCCCTGGAGGTGTGTTTTTTGGTTTGCCTTCCCATCAGTTGCAACTTCAGCCTTAACCTCCCTCTACACTTGGAAGCCTGGGGTGTGCAGAGGGGAGATGTTTATTCTTTGTTTCCAAATCTGTCCAAGGGAAGGAACAAAGGGAATTTAATTGTGCAGGTGTGTTAGAAAAGCATTCAAATTAAGTGCTTCCATCTCAGGCTTCCAAGCTGGAAGTTGGAGGAGCTGAGCAGATGGGAGGAATCTGGCTCAGATGATCACCTGTCATTGACTGAATTGTTAAATAATGGCTGCTAGAGAATATTTGTAACAGAAATCTGCATAGAGAAACTGGTGAAAACAATACTTGCTACTCAGCAGGAGGAAAGAAAACACATAAAGTTGTTAGGGGAAGTCATACAGTAATTTACCTGAACACATAAACCACTGCTGCTTCTGAAACCACTTGTTCCAGATGACAGATTCTGCCGTGGATTGTTCAGTTCTATCAGGGATTTCTTTTCTCCTCTGTACAATCAGGAACATTTTAATCATTTTTGTTGTTGCAGAAAACAATCCTTTTGTCTCACAAATGAGCAAGAGAAGGAAAATGAGACCAGAACAAGCGAAGGTGCATTCCCATTTGAGCTTGGAGAGCGATAGAAGGAAAATTTTGCTGTGGAAGAGGAAGCAGGGGCAGGGTTTTCCTTTCTGTGGGTTGCCAGTAGTTCTGGGGTTTGGTGGTGTCGTTGTTTGTTTTGTTTTTTGTTTAATTTTTTTATTTATTGAGAATAACTCCTCATTTTTGTGGCATTTCCAGTTCAGTGGAGATCCTGCATTCAGGTCCTAGCAATAGCTGCTTGTTTTTCCTCCGCAGAATGAGAGCAGCCAAGGCCAGCACTGCACTCACTGCACTGGGCTGGCTCTGAGCAAGGCAGGGCAGTGCTGGACACCGTGGAAATGATGTTTTGTGTGTCAGAGATGGGAGCTCATGATGGGGGAAGGCACAGGGTGTCCACAGGACCGGGAGTTTTAAATGGAGTCATAGAATTGCATAAGAGATTGAACTCTAATTACTAAATAATACGATATTGGTGACAGAGGGAAGCTTGAAGTGTGTAGTAACACTTCCTATTTCCTTTATATCCAACTCTTTCCCTTTCAATCCAGGACTTTTTGATTTTAATTCTCCTTGGGGGTTTTGTTTGCTAGGTTTGTTGTTGTGAAGATGGCACTTTTGTTGTTGCTTGCTTTTTATGTGTTTTGTTGATTTGGTTTGGTTTTGGGTTTTTTTAAGCCATATTTTTATCTTTTATGCAAGGCTTAAGAAGGGAAGAAATTAGAAAATTATTTCATATGGGAAGTTTTTGAACACTTTTTGTACCTTCAAAGGCAATCATATTTGGCTCCTATCAAGTTTTGGAGGCAGATTCACTCCTCCCTAAAGAGATATAAAGAGAAGGATGGGGGAGTTACAGCAAAAATTCACTTGAAAATGCTCTTACTAATGCTGCTCTGAAGTGTAACTATTCAATTAAAAGGAAAAATAATGATGCTTTTATTAAACAAAAGAGCACCAGCAGAGAATATTACTAAGGCCCAAGGACAAGTGTTACTCCTCTACCAACAATAATGCAGATTTTTTGCATATATTATGGATTATATTCTCTTTTCAATGCACATGCATTAGCATTAATGGGCAAGAAGAAGATGATAGATCCATTTGCACTTCTACCCAGTATGAGCAGCAAAATTCATTACATTCACACACTCTCTGACTCTTTTGATTCCTTTTGAAATAAATCCAAATATTCATCATTCAAGGACGTTAGGAAATAAATTATTTTCCATTTCTAGAATGTCCACAAAAAGATCAGAATTATTTCATTTGGTACTATAATTTACTCAACAAACTTTGCAGTTTGTTTTCCTCTAACTCCGTGGGTTGTGGAAAGGGTTTGCTGTAAAGTCAGCGCTGTGGATGCTGCTTGGTAAGGATTGATTTTGCAGTATTGTTTTTCCTCTCCATTTAATTATCCAGTGCAAGGGTAAGAGGAATGATTTTATCACATGATGCAGTTCTCAGTGAGGCATCTGATAACACCTTTTTGAGGGGGAATTCCTTTTCTCCTTTGCAGCCAGAACAAGAGTTGGTTTTTTCGGTGTTTCTCCTTATGGTGTTGCTTGTGAATCTCTGTGATTTTCCTGTGACCTTCAGAGCCAATGGTAAAAAAAAAAAATTGCTGCCTCCTCCCAATAAAAAAACATGGTTTGGGTTTTTAAGATTGTAGTGAAACACCAGAGAAGGGTTTCTTTCCCCAAAACCAGGCAAGGTGCAATCACAGGGATTTCCATGTGTGGAGCTGTGGGTTTTCTCAACATGCTTTTATCAGCAGCCTAAAATCCTCTCCTTTACAGTTTTCCATGGGAATGTGGGAATCAGTGGGAACTGGCACATTACAGATGCACTTTAAATCTTTCCAGGTTTGGAGCCAGTGGGTGTCTTTCTACAGTTTGGGATCCATCTGTTACCGTATCAAATAAAGTCTGGGCGAGAGAACTCATTGGTATGGGCTTGGTTTGCAAGGAGAGGCTCTGAGGCTGGAACGTTGGAGCTGCAGAGATGAAAATATCTGCAACAAAAGGAAATGTCATGGAAGTTCAGCTTTTGGGCTACTTAATGTTGGGGAGTAGAAAAATGCTCAAAAGTATTTGGAGATAATATTGCAGATGTGAAAATGAGAGGCTGGACTGGAAGGGCAAATATAAAGGGACAGTGAGAATTTAGAAGGGTAGTGTTTTGGGGTTTGGGTTTTTTGAGTTGGTTTTTTCGGTGTTTTTTTGGTTGGTTTTGGTTTTTTTTCATTTTTGAAAGGTTTCTTTCTCTTTAAAATCCCCACTGGAAGAACCAGAGAGAGTTCCCTAACTGGAGATGGTGTGTATGTATAGTATGTATGTACATATGAGTGTATAAATATGTAAGTGTATGTGTGTATATATATGTAGATATATATATAATCTAAAAAAAAGTATTTCCAAAAGCAGCAAGTGGAAAAAATTTGAATATTCTGTAAAATTTAATTGCTTTATCAAGATTTCCACTTCTTTCTTAGCAAAAATGTGTAATTTTAAAGTGATATAGGCCTGAGGCAACGAATATTTACTGTCAACAAATTATGCAGGATTCATATATCGTATTTTTTGAATTTTCTGCCATTCAATACAAATCTTTGTGTTCCTATGGCAACCTTGATGCGATCTGAAATGTACACAGTATTAGGCACAAAGGGTTGAATTCAGGCCTGGTGTCTCTCCTGGAATGAAAACTCCTTCTTAAACAACGAGATTATTCCAAAGCAAAGGGACCAACCAGTGAAATAAAGTCAACCCACTCAATTTTTGGCACATTTTTCACAGCAGCACTCAAATTGGAGCAGCAAAGAGGGGCCATGCACCAAGGCTGACCTTTCTTTGTACCTCAGATGAAGAGCCAGTATTGTCCCGACCACGTGGAAGTGATGAGAGTGTCCTGAAATTCGGGAAGTGGCTCAGAGTCCTCAGATCTCTCAAGACCTGTTGCACATCACGATGTGCAGGCTGTGTTCTTTCATGGCTCATCAAAAATGTAAAACTACTGAATGACTTGTCTTGAACTCAGGGGCAAATCCAGGACTAGATTATGGGGTTGCCTGCTCTACCCCTTCCCATACATCCCAAGTTTTTAATTCGTGCCTCTATTGCTACCATTATCACATCTAAATACCAGAGGCAATGTTTTCTCTTGCAGAGCATGAATAAGAGCAAGGTTTAGCACCAAGCTTGTGCCTCCCTCTAATACAGATACTAAATGATTCATGTTCCAGATTTGCTATTAGGAGAGGGAACATCATAACCTCCTTAAGTTCTTATTAACTGGTTTTACTTTCTTTAAAATGTATTTTGTTAAGCAAGCAAAACGTAAAAACTTCACATCCTCCGTGATTGNACCAGGCAAGGTGCAATCACAGGGATTTCCATGTGTGGAGCTGTGGGTTTTCTCAAGATGCTTTTATCAGCAGCCTAAAATCCTCTCCTTTACAGTTTTCCATGGGAATGTGGGAATCAGTGGGAACTGGCACATTACAGATGCACTTTAAATCTTTCCAGGTTTGGAGCCAGTGGGTGTCTTTCTACAGTTTGGGATCCATCTGTTACCGTATCAAATAAAGTCTGGGCGAGAGAACTCATTGGTATGGGCTTGGTTTGCAAGGAAAGGCTCTGAGGCTGGAACGTTGGAGCTGCAGAGATGAAAATATCTGCAACAAAAGGAAATGTCATGGAAGTTCAGCTTTTGGGCTACTTAATGTTGGGGAGTAGAAAAATGCTCAAAAGTATTTGGAGACAATATTGCAGATGTGAAAATGAGAGGCTGGACTGGAAGGGCAAATATAAAGGGACAGTGAGAATTTAGAAGGGTAGTGTTTTGGGGTTTGGGTTTTTTGAGTTGGTTTTTTCGGTGTTTTTTTGGTTGGTTTTGGTTTTTTTTCATTTTTGAAAGGTTTCTTTCTCTTTAAAATCCCCACTGGAAGAACCAGAGAGAGTTCCCTAACTGGAGATGGTGTGTATGTATAGTATGTATGTACATATGAGTGTATAAATATATAAGTGTATATGTGTATATAAATGTAGATATATATATAATCTGAAAAAAAAGTATTTCCAAAAGCAGCAAGTGGAAAAAATTTGAATATTCTGTGAAATTTAATTGCTTTATCAAGATTTCCACTTCTTTCTTAGCAAAAATGTGTAATTTTAAAGTGATATAGGCCTGAGGCAATGAATATTTACTGTCAACAAATTATGCAGGATTCATATATCGTATTTTTTGAATTTTCTGCCATTCAATACAAATCTTTTTGTTCCTATGGCAACCTTGATGCGATCTGAAATGTACACAGTATTAGGCACAAAGGGTTGAATTCAGGCCTGGTGTCTCTCCTGGAATGAAAACTCCTTCCTAAACAACGAGATTATTCCAAAGCAAAGGGACCAACCAGTGAAATAAAGTCAACCCACTCAATTTTTGGCACATTTTTCACAGCAACACTCAAATTGGAGCAGGAAAGAGGGGCCATGCACCAAGGCTGACCTTTCTTTGTACCTCAGATGAAGAGCCCAGTATTGTCCCGACCACGTGGAAGTGATGAGAGTGTCCTGAAATTCGGGAAGTGGCTCAGAGCCCTCAGATCTCTCAAGACCTGTTGCACATCACGATGTGCAGGCTGTGTTCTTTCATGGCTCATCAAAAATGTAAAACTACTGAATGACTTGTCTTGAACTCAGGGGCAAATCCAGGACTAGATTATGGGGTTGCCTACTCTACCCCTTCCCATACATCCCAAGTTTTTAATTCGTGCCTCTATTGCTACCATTATCACATCTAAATACCAGAGGCAATGTTTTCTCTTGCAGAGCATGAATAAGAGCAAGGTTTAGCACCAAGCTTGTGCCTCCCTCTAATACAGATACTAAATGATTCATGTTCCAGATTTGCTATTAGGAGAGGGAACATCATAACCTCCTTAAGTTCTTATTAACTGGTTTTACTTTCTTTAAAATGTATTTTGTTAAGCAAGCAAAACGTAAAAACTTCACATCCTCCGTGATTGATGACCTTTCTCACCGAGTCCGTGAACAGGAACAACTGAAGAATATTGGAGCAATTAAGAAGATTCTGCACAGGCTGTACACTTATCAAAATGACTCAGACAGGCATTCAGCTGGATCATTGCCCCTTTTGCCTCACCTACTGTCAAACCAGCTTGAACAGCACCCACGAAGCCAATTTTGGGCACATCAGCAAAATGCCACCGCGAACTTTGAGCAGCAATTATAGGCATAAAATATATTGGCCTTGCAGTGATTTAAGATGAACTCCTCAATAGCATCTGTCCAGACTCTAATGTCTCACCATGCACTATTTTTCCTCACCTTACAGGTATTAGCTCTTAAGGAAGCATTCACATTTCCCAGAGAAAACCCAGACTTTAAAATGCAGAAGCTGAACTGATCGTGGTGGCAACAGAGCATTCGTGTGGAATGTCTCCCTTTGAAATGCCAGTTATTAAGGCAAGAAACTCAATGGAATGGAAAGAAATTTAGGCCAGGGGGCAGTGCAGGGAATGTCTCTTGGATAATAATGTCTGCTGTTCTGGAATTGTTTTTTAAACATCTTTTTTAGGACTACAAGAAAGGAAGAGAATTTGGGCATTGAGTCAGGCTCTTTCTCTGTTGATGGCATTGTCTTCTAAAGCCTCTTTCCTGTATTTATTCCTGTACCTTCTTGATGGACCAAGGTTTTTGTCCTGATTACAGAGCTATTCAAAAAACACTGGCTTTATTACTTATAAACCCCAAAATAAAATCCTAGAATAGTTGACTGGAATGAACTTCTGGAGGTCACGTGGTTGAGACCCCACTTGGAGCTGGACCAGCCTAGATCAGGGTGCTCAGGGCCTCGAGTGTTATGTTTTTAATATCTGCTGGGATTAATACTATTCTAATTGAAATCTCAGCATGTCAGTGCAACATTTCTGTGTATCATATGCTGGAGTCTTGTCCCTGATCTCATGGTAACTCCTCACACTTCTTGGGGATGCATGAATTCAGCCCAGTAACAGAAGGGCTAAGTCTGCAATTAACACGGAATTTTGTTTTTTCCCTTCTTGTTTGTCTGTTTCTTTGGGGTTCTTGTGTTTGTTTTGTTTTTTTTTCTGTAAAAAAGATTTTTAGTGGACTTGCAAGGTGAGATACCTTCCAGCTCTTCTCAAATGTTTTTGTGCTGCCATAGTCTATAAATTGAGATTTGAAGAAAGAAATTTTCGAGGGTACAGTGTGTTTCAGCCTAAAAAGAAGTCAGTGTATTAAGTACGAAACAGTTTCCAAAGAGTTGGGTGCCATAAAGTGGAAGCTGGTTATGTATTTCTAAATTGTCTGGGTTTTCTTTTCCTTCTTTTTGTCCCCTTATAAAACTCTTCCTTTCTTTTGAAATAATTTTATGGTTTCTCCTAAAACTGCACAAATTGATTCATTATATTTGAGTGGTTTTTAAAGCAGGCAAAATGACCAATTCACTTTTCATAAAGAAAAACAGGACTTTCAGTTTCCTCGTGGCCTTTAAATCCTTTTTCCCCGGCTGAAGTCTCATTGCAGTTTATGGAGGAATGTTCCCTGAGCGTAGATGAAAGCCCAGAGTGGCAGAAAGGAAAATAAACAAACTCTCAGCTGTGGAAAGCAAAGTCCGGGGAGATCTCGGCCGGTGAAATTAGAGCAGATTGAGGAGGAGATCGTGAATCTCCTTGTTTCTCCAAGCACACAGGAAACCCAGAAGAAGGAAGAGGGACAGTTTTGTGGAGAGAAGAGCAAATGCCAGTTTGAGCAGGCGCTCCCTGATGCCGAGGACTGAGCGCTGCCAGGGTGCCGCTGCCGCCACCACGGCGCACGCGGCAGCTGGGCCCCGACATCGGCACCTCTGCTCGTCTCTGTGTGATCCCTGCATTCCCCCTATCCCCAGCTCACCCTTTCCACCATCCACCTGTTCTTTCTCTACAGAGCCAAACCCACAGCTTCTCTTGGACTCCTCAGTAGCTCTGTCTGGGCTGAAGGTGAAACATCTTCATCCGCTAAACGAGGGCGCTTGCTTTCCATGGGAGGCAGGCTGCTTCTGTGCTGAATGCATACAATATAAATCAAAGCATGTGCCATTATTAATAAATAAGGCATTGGGTAGGCTTTGTCTGGAAGTCTGGTTGAAAGCACTGATTATGATCCAATAACTTTTGAAAAATGCATAGTTGCCTTTGGGATATTGAAGCATGGAATAATTAAACTGCAAGTTTGCAAAAGCAGAGTTGTAGCTACAGACAGGGACTGATTCACTTGTAGGGTTTTTTGGTTTTTTTGTTCTGATTTACTGATAAATATCCCACTTAGGGATTTCAGAATATAAAATGAATTATCAAACATTTTCAGTAGATACATTTCAAAACTGTGCTAGTTATCGGAAATCAGTGGTGATTGACTCTGCACTTGGGGTCTGCGGTGCTGATATTTGGGATTTTAGGACTATTATGGGCCAAACACAAAACGAATTGACTGATATTGAAAGGAAACTTTGTGCAGCAATGCTAAATTCAGATGTGACATCTATTGTTTCATTGGAATCGAGCATCTCTCAATTCTCTCGAACTTTAATCAACTGAGCTGCAGCTGATTACAAACAGTGAAGTTATTTCTTCTGGCTATTTTGGCTATCACAAGGAAAGATTGGAGAAAATGTGCTTTTCTGTCTATGAAACCTTCAGTTCCTGCTCGAATGCTTCCTCTGTCACCAGCGAAAAGGAATCAGGTCCCTGATGCTCTGTCTTTTGCAGGATCAATCACTTGCAGCCGTGGAAGCTACAGGAGAGGGAGTCTAATATTTTATCCATATTATTTTCCAATTCCATTTTTCAGTCACATCTGTGTACTTCTCTTTTTATACAAACCATGCATTTACTGGGGACTCCATGGGCTGTGCAGAAGGGTTTCCAAGGGGGTCATTAGAACAATCTGCAAAATCTACAGGGAGCAGCAGTGCCCAGTGCCCCTGTGCTGTCATTAACAATCCCAGTGCATCTTTAATCCATCACAGCTTTATGTGAGAGTGCATTGCCTTGCCTGGGAAACAGATAATGCTGTTGTAGGACAAGAGAGGATTTAACACTCAGCAATAGTGATAGGAGGAAAAACAGCATATAAGTGCAGAATAACACAGTTTTCTGTCACAGCATTAAGCTGGAAGTACATTCTGGTCTTGAAGTTTGACAGAAATCTTTAATTAAGGACGTCATTGGCACTGTAATCTTTGGGTCTGATAGCCTGGAGACTGACTTTTACAATACGTTGCACCCTTTTCTTTAGTTTGCAGATTCTCAAACTAAAAACCTTTCAGCAACATGTACTTGTTCAAATCTCATCTTATCTCTGAAGGATGACTGTTGCAATTAACAATTCGGAACTCTTTATATTTTAGTAACCACGCATAAAAATTAACTCAAGCAAATATAATTTAGAATAATAATAACATGTTTTCCAAATGTTTCCTACAACCATCATGGTGAAGATGGTTACTATAGTACCACTGCTGGATTTTATTGAAAATAAAGTAATTCAGTGTGGTACATGTTCCCTTGAGAGCGTTTCTGTGTGTTTAAAAGAAGTGAAGGATGCGAGAACGAGGCACTGAGAGAACCTTCTGTTTTCTGTTGAGCGAATTCGGTGCTTAGTAACATTTTGATACAAAAGCAATAGAGCAGTGTTTATTTTCAGGAAAAGGTTCTGAACTTTGCTATTTGTCAATGGATATTTCTAAAATTTCTGTACATATGAGAGGCAAAAAGAATAAAGGATGTGTACCAAGTTTTCCGCCAAAATAAATATTAGACCCAAGACAAATAGTTCAGCCAGGTTATTAACTGCGTGGTAAATAAACCCATTGAAGTTTGCTTGCTGCTGTTTACCCAAGGTATTTTGCTGACATGAGGATGAATGTGCCACCCAGACTTCTAATTAAATGTCACTGAGGAGCCTGTAAAAAAGTTTGACTCCAAAAACACACACGGGAGTCACAGGCCAGGTATTTCGGTAAACGCGGTTGTAACTTGTTTACAAATTCCCCAAACCAGGTTCCAGAACAGTTTATGCACACGAGCCTTTAAGGATGTGGTAAAGCCTTTGTAGCACCTTTAAGGCAGCAAAGAAAACTCTCTTTATTAAATGGGTGCTTCTAGGTGAGAAAACTTCACCCACTGAGTTGCTTGAGTGAGGATAACATTCGTGATGTGGGTTTGATGTCCCAGATTCTCAGAGTCCAGAGGGAGTCTGATTCAGCGCATCTTGGTTTTTGCACTTTTCTGGTGGTTTGTTTGTCTGCTTCCCCACTCTGTGGAAATGTGCCTTCTCCCCATTTTCCTGCTGGATGGGAATTTGATGCACCTGTTTTCTGTTTGGACCACCATTTAGTGGGGCCTGATATTTATGTTACTGCTGAGTAAAGCTGAAGTTGTTACTCTGGGTCCACCATCAACATTTTATCATAGCCAGATTATAAATAGGTTACTATCAATAAATTAGATCCACAGCCACTTGCTAGTGTGCATTCACAGGAAGTTTTATGTGAAATAAATTCAAAGTTATTAATCTCTGGCCTGGCACACACTAAAATTCAAGTCAAACTAGAGACACAAGGCATTGTCCTGTCTCTGTAGGCTCCTAGAGGAGCTCAGGAGAGGCTGGGAGCTGGTGTGAGGGGCAAACTGGGGAGCCTTGCTAAGGAAGGGAAGGGTTGAGGAGCTGTGCACAACCAGCTTTCAGTGGATGGGATGTGATGAGGGAGAGGAGAAGAGCCTTGGGAAGGGTGTTGGTGTGGCTGGCAGCCAGGATGAAAATAGTGCTCCTGACTGTCGGATGGGTTTGTTTTTAGCACCAGACCAGCTGGGTAGAAGTCTTCCCTCCTTCCAGTGGGTTGGCTTCTGCATATGTTGCATGGCTGTAATTTTGATACAAACTGTGTTATTAAATTTGCAGATTTGGCACAGAGGCAAAGGATGAAGTTAACCTTACTTCCAGGTTAAGAAAGCCTTCTTAGGTTTTGGTCTAGACCCTTGAAATGCTAAATTTCACCTTATTTGTTAGGGAGGAAGTAAAAAACTCCTTGTTTTCTTTCACATTACATGCAGCGTTCAGCAGGGTGAGGCAAAAGAAACTCAAGTGGCCTTTTTGGCACCTGGGCTACACATGAAAAAGAAGTGCTAAATCATATCTCACATCTCAGTGTTAATTACTTACTTTGCTGCACATTAGCACATTAAACGTGTAGCACAAATATGTTTCTCTTTAGCTGCCGTGGATGATGTGGTTTGCCAAGCATTCCTTGTTATGTAATATAAATTTTCTTTTTGTGGCCATATTTTATTTAAAATTATGCAGCAGGTGCCTCCAGTGGATATGTGAGTCTTGAATCGAGCCTTTAATGTTTATTTAACTTCAATATGTGAAGAACACATTTCACAAAACCCAACTGAAGGAATGTTTTAGGGTCAGGTGGAATCTTCTAATTCATAGGAAAAATATATCTCAGCGTGGAAATTTCTGAAAGAAGTTTTAGGAGGATGCTGGGGCAATCCTGCCTCATACTGGTGTAGGAACTTGGAACTGATTGTCAGATCCAGGCTTGTGTGGCTGTAGGCATCTCACTATAGAGATATATTTATATAACAGCAGCCCTGTACAAGGTTTTGTTCCTTAGTTTTGCCTTGTATTCATCGAGCTTATTTTTTCCTTCTGGCCACAATCAAAGCTGGATCTTTTCTTTGAAACTTTTTTTTTTGAAATCCTGCGATTCTCATCTGTGTGAAACATCTCTTAAGGCTCATGGGATGTAGAAGCAATTGTAGATAAAAAACAAAATGGATAGATTGCAAAATAGCACCCAGAAGAAAAGTAATTTTCCGAAATTCCTAAATAAATTGCTCTCTAATTCACAAATAATGCAGTACATACTTAGGTTGTTAGAATGATTACTGAATACAGAGCTCAGAATTCATAACAGGGAAAAAGCATATATGGAATTGTTGAGAAAAAATGAACTATTAAAATACAGAACTTCTCATATTTAACTGATTTCCTTCATAAATCACTCACTGCTAAATGCGAAGCAGTGGGGTATCAGAAGCAAAATCATTTCTTTAAGGAAAATAACCTTCAAAACCAGTTGTGTCTACCATAAATTCCACTACAAATAGTGTAAATAATGTCTCTGGTTTGCATATTGAAGAACACCTCAGAATTTACCTCTCACTCTCGTCAATCAGAAACAGAAATAAAAAAAAATTCAATAGATTGAACATAAAGTGTTGGTCTAATCTTGATGTACCTTAACATAATAATGCTGCATTAGAACACTGTGCTTTCATCCCCAAAATATAACATGGAAAAAGAGGAAACACTGGGGTCCATTGGAACATGCAGAGGAGCAGAACCAGAGTGTTCAAACACAAAATACTAAGGAAAAAAATCTGTTTCATCCTTTTTTTTTTCATGAAATTGACTTTCAGATTAAAACCATTTCCTTGAAATTAAGCTGTTCTGAGGTTTAAATATTTGGCTGCTCATGCGAATGTTTCGGCACTCTGAAGCTGTTTGGTTAATAAGTTATTTCCTAACCTTACCCTTCAGATGGGATAGAGGTACTTTGCTTACTGGTGTCCAAAATACTCTGCTCTCACCAGAAAAACCTTTCCTCCAGAGATAGCTAAGACAGAATGCCTCTGAAAAGCCTCAGGAAGATGGGGTACTTCACTGGGATGTGGGGAGCATGAAGGGATGAAGTGTTCTCTGCTGAATTCTGCTGAATCAGCTCATTTAGCAGCTGATGATTTTTGGCACAATGCTGGTTTTTGCCTTTTTTGTGCTGCTCATTGAGTCAATGGTGATTTCATCAAAGAAGGACCAGACAACCGAGCTCCATCAACAGCCGCAGGTTGCTGTTGATTCTCTGACCTTGCTTCATCTAAGCAGGTGGTATCAAAGCATTTCCTATTTTTCTTTTCATTCCAATCCCCCTTACAGGACCCTCTGTCTCTGATGTAAGAGCTCGTATATTTTTGTCACCGGGAGGCAGAAATTTTTGAAACTCTTTGTGCTCCATCTTGTTATTGCTGCTGCAGCAGCTTTTGTGGTGGTCAATATTATATGGGTGGAGTAATGCAGACATTTTCCAGACTCTATCAAGTGCACAAGGACACAGAGGGAGTGGGAATAATAGCAGTGGCCATCTGTGTTCTTTGTTATTGTCAGTGCAGAGACAGCGAGCCTGCTCACTATTGAGAGCTTCATATGCACCATGGCAACAGAGGGATGATTATAAGTGATGCAAGTCAAAGGATATCAGAGATGTATAGAAATGAAAGGAATTCCCTGTTTCTCAACCCAAAAGCCACCCTTTAAATAGCTGTTGGTAGTCGTATTTTCAGGACTCTCAATTCTTTGTTCTTTCCTGCCCGTTCCATCTCTAGGGATAAAGCCAGGAAAAGAGCTGCCTGTGGAAGCTCAAGGCAGGCAGTGTTAGCAAAGTTTTAGGGAGAGAAGTGACTTTGAAAGGCCAGAATAAAGACAGGGTAAGCAAAAGCAGAAGCTGCACGTCCCAATAAGTAAGGTGTTCAACAAGATCAGCATAGGTTTAGCATAAGTAGAGTTGAATTTATCCTTCTTTATTTCTGGCTGGTTCCTATATTTCTGAAAAGTTTAGGGTTAAAATTCAACGCTAACAAGATGCAGTTAATAGCTCCTGATCCTGAATGACTCCTGATATAGGAAGTTCCAGAAGAGTAAGCAGAGAATTGGCATAAAAGTCTTTTGAATCCTTTAGTCTTGACTTCTGGTTTAGAGGAGCCCATGTTAAATCCAAGGTTTTATGTAGGATTAGGAGCAGTGTGGCTCCCAGCCTGAGTGACAACAAGAGGCACATCCTGGGAAGTAAATTGAGACCTAGAACCAGGAATTTCAAACTTCTTGGTCTTATTTTTCTGCTCATAATAGTTGACATTACTGGAGTCCAGACCAGCAAGACAATATAAAGAGAACTTTGACAGCATTTTCTGTATTCCAAGGAGGGTAACAGAGACTTGGTCACGAGGACTTCCAATGACTCATTCTTATGAGGGATTTGTAGCAGGTTCTTGTAACTTCATGTCCCTATTGGAGCTCCTCAGAATCTCTGAAAGTTTTGTTCTCAGCTGGAAAGCAAATGTGCACGGTCTTGAGAGGTAACAGGTACCAGTGCAGCTGAAATGAGCCTTTTAAATTCAGGTAATTGCTGATTTTTCAAGATTGTATTTCTTACAAAAGGCCACTTGGAATTATTTGGCTCAACTTTTCTTTTCTGAAGGAAAGAGAGCCTGTAGGTGTTTCCAAATGTTTTAAATTTAGTATGAGGCAAGTGTTTTCCTATCAAAAGACCACGTTCTCACAGCTTGGAAAACAGCTTTGGTAACTTCTGCTTCCTAGAAAGTGGAATGAACACTGGGCATAAAATTTTTCTAAGATGTAAAGGGCTGCTTTGAACAAGAAAAGCCTCTTCAGGAATAAACAGTTTACAGTGTGTAAGCAAATGAATAACGTGGTTCCTGGGGAAGAGGGACTTTTTAGCTGCCCCTTCCACAGAAGGTAGAGAAACATTAAAAATACATTCGCCACTGATAGGTTGAATTCATTTTAGCTGGCATAAATGGGACAGATGAGCTATTCAAATGTCTGATGAGTACTATATAATGAAATATTGATCACCTTCTCATGGTCACTGCATGAGAAGCCAATAATTTGTTTTCTCTCAGCACTGGTATTTTGTGGCGCTTATAATAAATTATACATTGCAAGCTCCCATCCTTCACCCTCTTTTTATTTACCTATCTAGTCTGAGATCTCATTCATCAACATGTAGCTGGGTAGGGGACAAAAGTGAGGCTATAAATTCATGTATTCTAAAGAATCATGGAATTCATAATGCATAATGGTGGGGGGCAACATGGCTGGGGTGTGACTGCTGGGAGCAGGTGACATTTGGAGCTGTCAAGTGGGAATTGAGCAAAATTTTTAGAAATATATAAATATATATATAGGCAGATGTTAGCCTTGGTTGTGCTGGCTGCTGATTTGGGTTTAGGATAACGCCTCTAAACAATCAAAGCTGCCCAGATTTTGGCCCATTACCAAGCTCAAGATGATGCCACAGATTTAATTCCTCTCATGACTGTCAAATTCTCTAAAGCAACTTTCAGTGTCAGAGATATAAATGACCTTTTATTTGCTTTGCACTGATGCAGAGGATAATGAAGGAAATATTAGGATGAAAAAGGTATTCCCAAATGATAGTCCTTATAGCATTTGGGTACAAAGTCTTCAATGTTAAAGGAGGAGGTTTTATTTTAATAATTGAAAACTTGACCCCAGGATTCCTTCAAAATATGAAGAAAATTAGCACCTTTAGCTCTCAAACATCTTTTTTTTTTTTTTTTCCAGTGTGAAAGGGAAATGAAATTCTTGCTTTGCATTGCCAGATTTTAGCCAAGGTCTCCTGTTTATAATTCTTGACGATTCCTGCTGAAGACATTCAGATGGAACTGTGCTGCTGTACAAGAGGGAGGGATCTGGTCTTGTGCTGAGTTCTGGTGTGTTAGAAGGTGGAAATTTTTGTCTTTTATTCTTGCTGCTTCCCATCAGAAATCGTTTGACCTCAGCACTAAGATAAGACCACCACTTGCCTCACTTATTCAGGAAACTAAATCAGTCAGTGTTGAGGAGGCTGGCAAAGTTCATTATTCACTGCTCAAAAAGTCTTTAGAAATCTATCATTTCTGCAAAGTCTATAAGCCTGTAAATTAATTTCTCATGACAAAATCATTTAAAATGCACAGCCTAAAGGAGTTTTAAATGACCTTCTACTTGGATGATACAGGGAAAATAAACCATGAGCCTTTCTCAATCAATCCAGTTGAAGTCCTGTGTACATTTTGACCACACAGACCTGGGGTCAGGTACAATTTGGGGGGGCTGTGCTGCCTGAAGACAGGTGGAATCTCATTCACATTTTGTGTTAGTGGGAAGCTTTGGCATCGAGATTCTTGTGCTCCTGAACCTGCTGTTTCAGTTTGGTAAAGCCCTCTCTGAGGGGTCAAGATTGCAGGTCTTGGAAAGCCACACTTAGAGTTTAGATGTCCCCAAAATTTTCAAGGCACAGCAGTGTTACCGATCCAAACACTTTTATAAGTTGACAGGGCTAACTTTTAATTCCATATTTTTAATTTTGTTTTCCTTGGAATAATTCCCAGCGTTTTCACTGAACAAAGCTTTGGTTCCTTTTCTGAAAACACTGTTTTAAACACAATATACCAATAAATTCCCCATACCTGTACAGAAAGATTTTTCTTAATGCTGTTTTCATAGTGTAGAGAGAGTTCCACAAGAGTTTTTGGAATTAAATCTGTTCTTATGAAGAGAGCAAAGGAAAGAAATGACAAAAGTAAAATCTGTTATCAGGATCCCTGTGTGCTGAGTAAACACAGAGCATGTGTGTTCTTTGCATATTTTATTAATACATAAATTAGAATCGCTTTAATAACTTTTCATGGAGTTAGTGGAATAATTACCCAGTAAAATACACTTTTTCTTTTAATTGCTTTTGTTTGTATATACATGTGCAGATAAATATGTGTAGGCATAACTGCTAAATGTGTTTATAGAGAAATTTTGCAATTATGCAATTTCATTTTTTATTTCTCTTCTTATACATGGAAAAAATTGATTAATAAATATATTGGGAATTTTTATAAATGAAAATAAATTATTTGGATCCTAAAGTAACAATCAAGTTCTGAAACACCAGTGTTTTACTAAACTGCACAAGTTTAACATGGAATTTTAATCTTATAAGTAGCTGTTTCTTGTCTTGGTCTGTATAAAAAAAGTTAGTTTAAATACAACAAAATGCAAGTTGTCAGCTTGGCTGTAGTCCTGAAATCAAAAGGTATTAAAATTTTTCTAAGAAACAAAATGGGAACTGAAGCATTATCTTAATCAGTTCTAAATCTTAACAAAAGGTAGGAGATATAAACTGGAATTTGAAAAATAAAGCCAGATGTTTGCATATAGAAAGGTATCAATACAAAATAGAGGTATTTACTCCTCCAGCAAATACAGAAAGAAGTAAGCCTGGAAAGACTACTTATTAAATTATTTTCTATAAAATATTCTGTTTCAAATCAAGGAAAACACTTGTAAGACTATTTTTTTCTTTAAACTTTGTGGGCTGTGTGTTTGTGTAAAAAGAACCTTAACTTCTTGCTTGAATTTTGACTTCAGTTTCTATATCTACACAGCTGTATATTCTTTTCTTGTTATTGCATACTATTTTAAATATATATTTCACAAAAAAGTTATGCAGCCCTTCCTGACTGCTTGTTAGGGGCAGGTTTGCTGGGAGAGGGAGGCTCTGAGGGAATTCCCTCCTGCAGTTAGGGTCATTCTGTGCAGCTGATGCTTTGATTTGAGTGACCACTAAGCTGCCATCTCCCCTCCTCACAGCACATCCTCAGGACTGTGCAGTCCTGGCAGATTCCAGCGAGAAATTGCCCCAGTGCTCACCCTGCTTCATAAACACCTGCCTTGGCTGGCCTTAAATCTGTATTCCCAACACAGCCCCTCTCTCAGGAAGGGGGGCAGCTCTCCTCACACACAGCCTGGCAGACTTTCCTTTTTCGCTCTGGGTGCGGTGATGGAAGAGCCTTGGACTGTGTTGTGCAGTTGTGCTGATAAATTATTTAATGACAGAAAGGAGCTGACTACTTGAACTTTCCTCTTGACCTAAGCTGAAATACCAGGCTGGCTGAATTTACGTGTAAGGCCGTGTAAACTGAACTTCTTATCTCATATGCAAAGCCAGGATTTCCTAATGCTTGTCACCGAATGGAGAGGCTTCCTGATCCCTTGCAAATATTTGTGCTTGTTTCTGCTGGCGGAGAAGTTCCAATATCCATGTGTTCTGCAAATCCACGGCTCTTGTGGGAGCTGGGGGTGAAGTTGTCAACAGCTTGGCAAATGTGAAATTACTCAGGGTATGCTACAAATAGTAGAGGGCGTGATGACACCTCCAGCAATAAAGGCTGAATGCAGACACGAGCAAAGACTCGTAGAAGAGAGGCTATTGTTCAAAATAGATTTCTAATTACACCTCTACTTTGCATAAATAGATAGGAAGGCTCTTTTGCTGATTGGCTTGTGTGCAGTCGTACAGACAGGGCTCATTCCTGCTTCAGGGAGGAGAATGTGCTGCCACAAAGAAGCAAAATGAAAGGTGTTCCTCCCCAAATACTGCAAAGGCTGTCTGTTAATGAATTAACATGCTGTAATTTTGGTAATGTAAATGTTGAAATACCAACCCCCACTATCTTAAATGATTGTGAAACTTCTAAAAGAGCAACAGGAAGCCAAAGGACTCACTCACATGTCAGGAGAAAACCAAAACTCTCATATTCAGGAGTACAGCAGAGGGAGTAAGTAAAACACGAGACTGTGGCTTTGTGAGACGTCACCTATGTGCTGGTTAAACCTTTTTATACCAAAAGTGGTTTTAATTAAAAATTGTCTTCCTGTTTTTCTGAAAAGATTATTGTTATGGTAGAATTAATATTAAACTGTCCTAGTTAGAAATTATTACCTCTATTATTATTCTGATGTTTAAAAATTGCCAGACTGTTTTCTATCTGTTTTCTTAATGTCCCTTCCTAGCAAGCGCATGTGATTAATGCTAAAATTTACTTAGGGATGAACTCTTCCAACCAGTCATTTCCAGGAGCAGTTATTATCATGTATTTTGTATTGAAAACATATTAAAACTCTAAGAGTTCAGAAGCATAAAGCAGGCACAAAGCAAAGCCTATTATGGTACTGTTTACCAACAGATTTATAATTACAAAATAAATTAAGCATGAAATGGAACACTTTTCATTTTCTGCCATAATAGTATGAAATATTTGATGTTACTTTACAGATTATTCTGGAATAGCTTTGAAAAGGAATAATTCTGAAGGTTGTCATGGTATTTCAGTGGAACCTAAACACATCTCCTTTAAAACACCCATGTCCTTTTTTCCTGCAGATAATCAGAACGCCCAAGAAAGGGAGTGAGGCTATTCCAGAACTCAGTCTTCCAATCAGAATAATGATAATGCTTTAAACAATTAATTTCATAAGAAATACAGAATGCTAATATTCTCTCCCTCATAAATATCTGAAATTATAACAGCAATACAAAATTATGGAACACCTCTGAGTGGTTTGGGTTTTTTTTTAGTGGGAAAGCCAAGTTTGAATGCCACTAATTCTGTGTGCCTACAATTCAGATCGAGTTCTGTACCTTGAGAAAAACAGTTTACTAAACTTGGCCATTGAAACTTTGCATGAGCCAAATGTTCCCCCTGAGCAGAGTCATTCCTTGTCGTGTTTCTCAGCATCCTCTTCAGCACCACATCCTGCATTCCTGCCCTTCAACAGTCACTTTATTTTTGTCTTTTACACCTTTGTTTGAGAAGAGCTTTAATAAGCATCCTTTCCAAAGCTGATCCTTTAGAATCTGGTTTGTTGATCAGGGTTAAAACTCCCCAGCACCACTGATGGGAGTCTTGGAAGAGACCTTTCCACTCTCTCATGGTGTAGAACCCCTCCCAAAGCTGCCTCTTGAGGGATCACAAACACTTTTCCCGTGTTCCTGGCTATTGTGTGCATTGTTCACCCCCAGAACCAGCAGGGATCTCCACCTAACACTTACCCGGTGTGAGTAACTGCTTCGTGCATCCATTGGTAACCACTATCAACAGCCCACTTCAATCAGAAGCTTCTCCAAGGCCAAATTCCTGCCTTCCCAAGTGTGGGATGAACTCTGCAGCCTGTTGTAAGCAGCGGGGTCATTTATGTAATTAATGCCTGCGTTGGTCTCAAAGAAGAGGCTGCGGGAAAGGCGAGGAGCTCTCTGTGAGGTTTGTACGTGTAAATAGTCACCTGGGGGCTGCAATTTGGAGAACTTCTTTCTCCTTATTTTTCAACAAAACCAACACATATGGTTTCACACAGAGGAAGTCTGGCTGTTTTCCCTGTTTCTGCCATCTCCTGATTTTTCATTTTCCAACGCTCATTCCAATTGAGGAAGATAATGAATATTCAATAATTCATCTCCTGTTAAGCAGTAGGATTTTAAGAACCTAAATGGTGTTTGGTTTTGGGGTTTTTTTCAACAGTTCCAAAAACACATTAAACGTCCTCAGTTTTCTTAAGAAGGAATCTTTTCTGAAATTTGGGCTATACCACCTGAGGGTGTTGCTCAGCTTTTAGTCCTGCTATCTTCTGGCAAGCACCTTGCTTGTTTAGGGGCGTTTCTCCCTGGGTAAGAGTCTAAGTGCTCACCTCCAGAGCTGGTGGAAATTTTCATGTCTGGTGTTTCAAACACTGGTGGGTGATAGCAGCATTGCCCAGCTCAGTGTGAGGTGTCTGGGCAGCCTGACTGTGCTCGCTGAAAGCTCCTTGGAAACCTCTAGGAGGGTGTGCTCCTCTCCTCCTCTGTGCTCCCTCAAACTCTCTGCTGGAAGAAATTTAGCACTAGCAAGGCTTGCTTCAGCCCTCATTAATGCTGTGCTTTCATTTCCTTTTTCTTTGGGTTGTAGAGTTCATTTTTATCCTTTTTTTTCACTTTGATTGTAGGATCCTTGGCCTGGGAATCTTTGTGCTGTATTTGCCTGACACAACGGGGTCAGGTGCATTACAGCCCTGTGGTGACTCGGGCTTAGCCAGGCTGCAGTGAAATCAGATAATGCAACAGATCTCTGTGCTCTTTCTTGGAGTCTCTGGGATTTAGTTATCTCCTTGTCAGGGTTATTTAAGTTGGACTGGCCAGTCTTTGGAGCTTAGTAACTTCTTTTGTTAAATGTAGATTTACTGTGAGGATTCATTGCCATAGCTGTCTCCCACAGAGATAGAACAGAAGGTTGTAAATCAAGCAGATTTTAGTGTAAATTATTCAGAGTTTTTTTCTCTTCGTTGTGTAAGATTCCCTGCAGAATACCATGGCCCAATGAGCTACTGCTGATTATTTCTTGAGGTCCAAAACAATATGTAGTTCGCATATATTATATATGTTCCTTTAAAATCAAATTAGAAGGAACATGTTTGACTTGGTCCCCTCTCTAAGGGGAGGTGCATTAATGAATGATTAGCATGCAGTGGAAGCCTCATTGCTGAGCTAATGAAATCTAAATATTTTCAGACTTAAGCCTATAATGTAGCTTGATGGTTCTGCATCATTGCCATTTTTTAGTGGGTTTAGTACAGTAAAACTTTACATGTGAGTAGTTGTTGGCTTTATAATTGAAATACTGACTTTATTAAGAAGATTTGTCTGAATTGAATTACACACAAAAGAGTTCGTAAGATCTGTCTTGGTTTTTGAGGAGGTGAGGCTTGACAGAGAGACACAGAAGGTCCCTGTGCTTTGTTTATATCTGAAGTGATGTTGGCTGAAGTTACTGGGTAGAGAGAACAGGCAGTTCCTCTCACTTGAAAACCATAAGCAGTGAGTGTCTTTGGCCAAAGTGGACACCAAGTATTGTCTGCAAAGTTTTATTTTGCAGACCACTCGGGCAGATTTTATTCTATTTTATTTTATTTTATGCTGTCCTGCTGCCTCAGCCATCTCTTTTCCCTTCCCCTCCTCTCATCCCTCTTTTCACTGCTGTGCTCTTCAGTCCTTTTTTTTTTCCTGGCCTTTCCAACTCCAGTGCTACTGAATGGTTCTTCTCCCTTGATATTCCTGCTCCCCACACCTTTGTTATGTGTATTTCATATTATTGAAATAACAAATCCTTTAGTCGCCTCTATCCATGTCGTAGTGAGCTGCTCAGCTGTTCTTCAAATGACTTTGTTTCTTCTTCCTGGGACATGTAATGTGTGTAGTTGGATGTAGAATTCCAACTCAAAAATAGAACTATGAATCAATTAAGGAAGAGAAATTGCAAAACGGGAATCTCTGCCTCCATACTAATTAAACCTGTGGAAAAGAGCCATATCTCAATCTGCAGCCACATAAAGAATATTGGTTTATTTCCTTCTCTCAGAGTTCTTGCTGCTTTCTCCGACTAGGGGAGCACACACTTTCTGCTGCTGTGGGGCAGTTAATTCTGCAGGTTGGTTTTTCTCAACCATTAACATAAATGGTGTGTTTACAGCTGGATTATTCCTTCAATTTGTGTTTCTGGTGGGGAGCTCCAAGTCATCTTCTAGCAAGGAGATTGGGACTCTCTGCCAGAAGGTGGGGGAAACAGAAAGGTGCTTCGTTTGAAAAATGAAACCTAAATTTCTCATTTAAAAGCTAAAGAATAACACGGAAGTAAAATAGCGATACTGAAAAGTAACAACTAGGCACTTGATTGTGTCAGATGCAAATGTTTTCAATAAACATTTATCCCTTTAAATTATTTATTTCTTATTTTAGTCCAGATGTATGCTTTTGGGGATAGAGTGTTGAGCTAAATCATTTTAAACGTGATTGCAAAGAGGAAAATTGAATGTTTCCTTAATGAATGCGTGCGTGGTGCTATCGCTGTGATTATAGGCATGGCGTGACTGGAATTTGAGATACTCCTCCTCCCCAGACTTGCATCCTCATCCTATTTCCTATTATATTCAAGGCACCTGTTTTTCCTGTTAAGAATGCGAAGTGTTAGCTGAAACCATAAGAGGAGCTGCAGGAATGTATGAAAAGCAGCCACCTAGCATGATTTTAATAATTCTGTAGCATTTGTTACGTTCCCTGTTGAATCACTTCTCGATGTTGATGGCATAATTTAAAGTGACAGAAAGGAAGGAGCGTGACCTTTAATGCCATGACATGGGTTGTCACAAAAAAGGAAGGATGAGCTTAATTCAGCCAAATGGCTTCCCAGGAAGTCTTGATACACAATAAACTGAGATTTATCTTTGGCTGAGATTACACGGCTCAAGCTGTGATTTTTCTTTTAGATGAAACAAACTGACTGAAGAGAAGATGAAAATATTGTTCTAATTTTGATCTTCATATTACATTGCAGCAAATTAATTCTAGTTTATATCAGGGAGCATGTAAAATATGGTAGCTTGCAACAGAGGAGAGCTACATGTAGTGATTGCTAAGGTGTTTTCCAGAACAGGATCCAGCGTTCCTAAATAAAGAAGTGGTTATATTGCTCTATAAGCTTTGTCATTAGACACAAATGTGCAATCAGCTGCCTAGAGGCACCACATTTCCCTTCTGCTGCTTGGAGTCCTCTTGTACTGATCAGTTTTTGTGGTAAATCCCAGGAGAAGGAGCACAGATGTTTTCAGTTGTTGTCACCAATGATGTCCAGTTGGTTTAAACCTTCAGCAGTGGGGTGAGTCACCATTTAGGTTTTAAGGTGAATTTGGTTTTTTGGTTTTTCGGGTTTTTTTCGGATGAGGGAAAAGTCAAGGCATTTAAAAAATAATTACATTCTCTTTTCAAATAGAAAAATCATGTGGAATTTGATTCCAAAATAAATCTTCTATTTTTAATCAAGGCTGTATAGAAAGTCAGCACAATAGGTATGGAAAATAACACATCCTCTTCCAGAGGAGATCATACGGCAGCATCATAAAAACTTGTTTTCAAAAGTGTGTATTGGTTCAACTTCGAAGTGCTATCCCTTTTGATCCTCTTTTTTGGCTCAGTTTGACACAGGCTGCTTCAGCACTGTGTTTATAGGGAATCCAGAGAACAACAGGGAAAGGTATCAGCGGGCCATCACACCAACATTTTATCCCTGATGTTGTTGAATTTTGGTCTGGGTGTCATTTGTCTGAGTCTGGGGTAGTCAAATCTGAGCATGGGATGGTGTTTCCTAGATCCAAGCCAGCAGCACTTTCTGTGCTGAGTTTAAACCAGAGTGCATCACCAGTAGAGCCTCCTTCAAGTGTCTGGTTTTTCGTGTTAATGATGCTTCTGGAGGCAGCTAAGCCTCAAGGATTTTTGGAATTCCTTGGTCAGCAGGTTTTTTGTCACAGTCTAGAAGACCAATTTTATTGTTAGGTTGCCTTTGATTTGGGCAGATGTCAGCAAAGGGCCCAGAGCTGCACTCGGGGGGCTCCCTCCAGCCTGGCCATGTGCTCACTGCCCTGCTGGCACTGCCAGGGAATTCATTACCCAGCATTTTTCTGCTTCTAATTGGGTAACAAATGGAGTCCATTTCAACCTGACAAACTCTGAGCAGACCCATGAGCTCAGTGCTGTATCACACTAGCAAACCCAATAGCACTGTGAGAATTTATGAAAGTTGTAATTATTTGAGTGGATTAACTGCCAAAAATATATTCAGGGGGCAGGGGACGTCCCTTATCTGGACTGAGAGAATGTGAAGCACAAGCTGAAGCTTAATTTTCTGTGAACCTCATTTATAAAATCGTAATATCTATTTTGCCATACACTGTTCCCTAAAAAGAGTAACATGAGGAATACTGAAGCATCCATCTAAGTAGAACTCTTTACTAATTACTGGTTTTCTTTTCATGAAAAAATCCATTAAGAATAAAATGTAAAGTATCTTTATGGATGCAGTTACTGAAAGCAAGTACAAATTTAAAAAAAAACCTCACAAGAAAGTGCTGTTTAAAAATAAAATACAACGTTCACTTAACTTAGGCAGAGTAATTATTTGGGGATTTTAAGAAAATACATAATTTAAACATTGCAGGATATTAATAAAATTTTTCAACCTATCAAATGCTGAAAAACAGTACTATAAATTAGAAAGGGAATGCAACTACTATGTAAAATAATAATACAAAAGAATTAAAAGAAAAAGATGGCTTGAGGCAACAAGAATTGCTTCTAATTGACTCTGTGGAGCTTCTGGATCACGGTCAAAGAACTTGAACTCAGTTTCAAAGCTTTTTGCTGCAGTAAATGTGAGTGCCACAGTTTCAAAAGGCACTGGTGACTGAAAACCAGAAGAACTGGAATACATGGCTTTGTTTCAATAGTTTGTTACCTGCCACAGAAAATCACCCCTCACACAGGGCCACAGGCCTTGAAACAGTCCCAGAATAGATTCATCCATCAATAAATTCACACCACAGCCCCTTATTTCAGAATGATCCATCATTGCCTTAAGCAGGTTATTGCTTTTAGAGGAGTTTATCCTATCAGATAGCCTTTTTTCCCTTTTTTTTCCTAATTATAGCAGCACATTGATGAGAAAAGTAAATTGCCAGCTGAAATCCTGGCTAGTGTGCGTGGCACAGGAGCATGGCTGGATGCTGCTTGGATTTCTATATCATTTTAAGAACAGTGCCAAGAGCTAATGACTGTGATTTGATCCCGCATTAGCAGGGCCCTTGTTATTGAAAGGATTCATCATGCATAGAAATTATTTGTGCTCTAGCTGGAGGCCATATTCTGTGCTCTCAGCACTCGGCATGGAACATGCTGTCTTCATTTCTACTCACTTACCCGTGAAACAAATGACAGAAGGGAAGGGACAAATGCAGCCTATTTGTCATTTTCCCTCTGCGCCTCCTCTCCCCCCGGATCAATAGAAGGACGGAAGGAATAAAGAACAATCCTGCTAAATGCAAAACTAATGAAAAACAGGGACGTGTGAAGTGACATTTTGGTGGTCTGCTTTTAGAAAAGGCACAAGCCACAAACCCAAAGCCTGGTGCTAACAGACTCAGAGCAGTTTAAGATCACTCTGCTTTTTAGGCCCACTGTGTATCTGTCAGCCCTAACTATTCACAAGGGAGTAGAAGCTCTGCTTCCTGGCAGTTGAGAAATCCTAGTGAAGTTCCAATAACCTCATGCTTTTTGAGGGGTAAAGCTTCCCATGAGAGGCCAACTTCCATTGGCACGTCCCTGGTAATCCCTGCTCGTGTTAAAGGGAATTCCCTCAGCATCACAGACGGACTGAGCCAAGGGCATCCCTTCTGCAGGAGCAGGATAAAGAGCTCCTGCCACAAAAAAGCACTGGCACAGCCCAGGCACAGGTCCCCCTCAGCTGGGGGACACAACTGGTGCCTGAAGGGCTGGTCTTGGCTGATGTGACCTTTGTCTCACAGATCCTCCCCCGGGCATGTCCACTAATGGTAGTGCACTTCCTGTGCATCGCAGGAGTTGTGAGAGATGGAATTTTAATGTTTATTTCCTCTAGGGGCGATTCAAAAGCTGTTTTAGTACAGCTTCAAGATCAAATTTGTGAGGAAATATTGTACTCAGAGTACAGGTATCAACAGTATCTCACTTTATTTTCACTGATTAGCTGAGGGCCTGAAACCAAGAGCACATGTATTTAAATGTAGCAAAGTTCCACTTAAGCAAGCTAAACTAAGCTGAGGTGTCAGCAAAGCTTCACTGGATGAAATGTCAGATTAAGTAAGTAAACTTAATAAAGAATTGGCAGCTTTTAAGTGTAGATGAAAAGTGACTCTATTAAGTCACCCAATAATTCATCCTATCCTTGCATATCTTCACAGCACTGCCATTGAAATATTTGTTGGAATAAAAAAAAAATTAAATCCTCTGGCTGTTGAAAGGACTCTAACTTTTTTCTTCCTTTAACTTAACCCCCACAAGGTAATAGAAACTCACATTTTACAGTAATCCATCAACAGAATCCATTCTGTTCCTGCATATGAAGAGTTTTAGGTACGGCAGCCTCTGATCGCACTTGGTGATTTTTAATGTTTACTTCCGAATGCCAAGAGAGTTTCTGTTTCAATTTAATTGACAGGCGAGCTTGTATTTTAATTGAATCCAGTCATTCATGACTAGAAATTAAATGTCTTTGTGATAAGGCAAGATTGATCAGAAAACAGGAGCTTTAGTCCACTGCGTATGTCATGGATAAGGAAAATCCACTTTTTTATGTAGAGCGTCTCCAAGTGACTTGGTGCCATTTTTCACGTTCTAATTTTCTGTCTAATTACTTCTATACATTGAATTTTGAAAATCTTTCCCCTAATCAAGCCCATATTTAGTTGTTCTTGCTTTCAGTAAATTCACTTATTGCCAAAGCAAACCCTTGCTCTCATCCCCTACCATGAGTAATTAGTTCCATCCAACTAAATCTTGTCACCACTTCATCACCATTAGTTTTGTCCCTTAGGAATGTTTAGGTTCATGTTTTTCCCTTGCTCCAGAAGCCACACTTCCCTGGAGAGCTCTCTTTTACACACTACATATTCTCTGGGCCCTGAAACTTTTGCTTTGAGCCTCAAAATGATATCTGAGATCTCCAACAAGGAATAATGTTGGAAGAAGGTGGATTAAAACGTGGCCATTTGGCACCCATTGCAAACCACGGGTGCTGTTTGTGCTTTTGGGGTTCTCCTCTATATGTAGGAGAGAAACACACCACAACTGACAGTGCTGGAAGAAATGGGAGGTTTTGGAGTCAATGCTGCTGTTGTTTTCCTGTTTCAGGTGCTTTGTGCTAAAGAACCATACTTTTAAAAAATCCAGTCTTTTCTCCTTAAATCTTGCATTCTCGGGAGAAGAAAAAGACCACAGATGCTTGTGGAGGAGCTTGAATAGCCCAGGAGACAATATTTCTTAAGATGTAATGCAGCAGTGTCAATCCTGAGCTGTCCAATTCAAGCTGTCGCTGTTTTTGTGGGCCCACGACGGCGCTGGAGATTAAGGAGGGCTGTAAAGGGAGCGAGCAGTGCCTTTGCAGATGTTTGCCAATCCTTCTGTTTAGGTGAGCAGCATGGGAGGAAACCAAACCTTTTCTGAAATCTTCATATTTGAGTCATGGAGGCTTTGCTGTAGCTTGCCTGGGACTGGCAAAGCCAGACTTATCAGCACTGCTGTACTCAGTGTTTCCACACCATCCCAATTTTTGATGAAAAGTTATGTCCTTCTTGCCACTTAGTTAAAAATCACTTTATCTCTATACTTATCTGAGAATATTTAATCTGTTACATCTGAAATTTTGAGAGGTTTGGGTTGTTTTTTTTTTAATCTATGTATATATTTTTCAGCTGATTTTATTTCCTTGATTCTGCACACAGCTGAACTTCATGGGGAAAAGAATATTTCTAAGTTAGCATCCATGATTTCTTCAACTTTGAACTGAAGTACTTGCTTGGCCCATTAAGCAAAGCTCCATGGAATTTGCATTTATTCAGTTACTCGTTAAATAGGGACATGTTTTGCTGGAGGGGCTTAAGAGTTTCCTTTTCTGGAGGAGCAAAAGGACATTATCATCAGCAGGTTCTTTTTGCACCTTGTGAAAAATGAAAGATGCTGCTCAGCGGGGAAGGAGAGGGACTGATGTTTAAAGGATAATTCTATTTATGGAGGCACTTTTCACAAGCCAAATCTGCAAGAATTAGCACACAAACTCCTCCTGGGTATAGCCTACAAATGGTACCAGGGATGCAAAAGTACAGAGCCAGAAATGCTGGATTTTTGTTAAAACACACCCATTTCTGTTGCAGCTCCCTCTCTTCTCACAGTAATTGTGATCACAAATTGGAGGGCGAGTGAGTGAATGTTCCAGTATTGTCCTTCTCCTGCTCACAAAGATTAAGCCAGAGATTCACCACGAATCCACCAAGAAAATGGGATAAAGAAGTGTAAGGGAGGGAGGACGTAAGAGGTAAGCAATGCTGAAACACCACACCCAACCCTAAAATCCACCAAGCACAAACTAACCCAAGTTTTCTTTTCCACTCTTGGCCCTTTTCAGCTATTGAACACAAAAACTCTCCAGAACAAGGAACCTTACACTATTGCACCAGGTTACTGTCAGTATTCCATTTCTGTTAGGAATTTTGGTGTTATTGTGTTAAATTCAGCAAATTGTGTTATTTGAATATTGGTATTTACCATTATGTCCTACTGTGGAACTTCAGGACACTGGAGGACAATGTCACGAGGTTTTCTCTGTAAAAAAGTAATGAAAAATACTTCATGAGTCAGAGGAGCAACCCAGCTACTCTTGAGCTGTTTGGTGTGGGCATCTCCTAGAGATGCACAACGAAAGGAGCTGTTTCCATGCTACTTTCACAGAATTATGGCCTGAAGGTGCCATAAATCCTGCTGTTCCAGATGTGAGCCTCGTTAGGCAGTAAAGCCAGCCAAATGGAAGTGCACCTCCTCCCCATGCAAAGCAGTGTCCTCTTGTAAGTCATTAAAGGATTGGTGATTTATAATCAGTTTATACGAGCATTTATTGTGCCTTTCAAAAAGAATTATAATGGGGATGCTTGGAGCAGATTGACTTACATGGGACCATGAGTCTTACACTGCCACAAGCTGTTGTTCACTGCTCTTTTATAATTCTTTGGACACAGTTTACTTAAACTTCTTGAAGCCAACTATTGTGCTCCTGAGTCCTGGAAGAGAGAGGAATACCCAGTGCAAATCCTAGAAATTCTAGTACAGAAATTAATCTGGAAACCCTGAAAATAAGATTACTCTAAGTTTAATAACAACCAGAGTGAATGAGATTACCCAGACTTTTCAGGACCAGGTGTAGTAAATATTTTAATTTACAGAAATTCCTCTCAGATCTACTTGGGGCCAGATTCATATTGTTCCAGTGGTTTTTAGGTGCCATGAAGGGACTTTGTTACAAGAAAGATGTACACGGAAATTAAGTGTTGGTTTTCTAAGTTAAAGGCCAGCTACCTTGAAGCTCTGGTAAATACTCTTTATATTTCAAGTGCTGGTTTATTGTATGGTTCCAAACTGGAGATGATGCAGGGCTGTGACGAGAGGTGTGATTACAGCACAAGCAGGATTCCTGGGATAGCTTTGTTCTGGCAACTCTGGAAGTGCTGGGACAGCCTGGATTTCAGAGTGGGCTGTCCAGGGGTGTTAGTGAGGCATCCTGGACATGAACTGAAAGAAAAAGCAATGAGTGAGGTCTGTGCTGCTGCAGTTTCATTGATTTCTGGCACTCTAGGTATATTAAAGATAATTCAGATATGACTATCTGTGTGGCATTCTCTGCTTGTATAGCAGCACACCATATCCTAAATAGAATGGTAGCTTGTCATATGGAGATAATGGTTATTATTCAGCATATCTCCTCTATAAAGATATTCAGGCAGTGTCTCTCCCCTTATGAGATATTCATCTAATTCTTTCCTGAGGCTGTGAGTCAGAGAACATCAGATTTGGGTTTAAAATTCAGAACCAACTGTGCTAATATCATATAGTGTCTTTCTGGCAAACACTGCAAATTCTCAGAACGCACATCTGCAATTCTAAACGTGATGGAGACTTGGGTTACAAAGTTGAGTTTAGAAGGTAGATGCCAATATTCACAAGAAAGTTACTGCATCACAGGAGCCATCAGCCAGTCCCTGAGTGGTTGCCAGTTCTGCCTGAACGTGGCCTAAAAGCCTCCGTGCTCATCTGCCTCTCCAGGTAATGTTATTTTGCACTTCTATTCCAACCACTCTCAAAACAAGCATTCTCTCCAATGCCCTGATCCCACCAGGGCATCACAAAGATTTTACATGACACATTTTACCATATGTAATCTCTGTGGTAAAAATTAATCCTCATGGATTCGATGTTTGTGTTCTGCTCCAGAGCTGCTCAGATAAAGTATCTAGGGAAGATACTCAAAAATTAATGGTCCACCAGTTTTAGTACTGCAATTCTCTGTTAAAATTGTATTTATTGAGCATGCAGACAAGAAGGAGGCAGGAGATGCCCATGTTCCTCATCTGGACAGCAAAATTACAGGACTTGTGTGGACACGGTAGAATTGTAGCAGGTTTTTGAGCCTCTGCCCCTGAAGCACCTAGAGGGGCAACAGGTTCATGTCCTCGTTACCTGGGCTGCTGTACTTTGTAAAAGTAGTTAAATATTCATCAAAGGATGTGCAAGTGGTAACAAAAATATTTGAGGGAGAGCACTGAAAGTATTTTCACTGAATTTGACACTACTGTGAGAAACAATTCAAAGACTAAAAGACAACAGTTGAGAATCAGGCTCCTGATAATCAGGAATTCAAATGAAACGATGCCATATTGTGGAGGGCTTCACCTCCCTGCACTGAGGAGAAGGTGAAGCCCATGACCTGATCCTGGAGCAGCACTTTGGCTGCTGGAATAACTGTGGCTCTCCAGTGACCTGCGGTGTCCTTACCTCTGAAACAGGTTGATGTCAGCTGTAATGTGGATCAAGCTTATGCATATGTGTATCTATATCCCTGCACATTATATATATGATGTGCCTAAATTAGGGCTTTGTTCATGCTCCAATTTAAACAAGTGCTTTTTTTCGAGTTCTAGTTTTATTGATGCAGAGAAAATACACACGGCCATGTCATAACAACAGGATAACCATATGCCACTCAATCATCAAATTTACATTATGAAAACAGAATCAGGGTTTTCTGAAAACTGTCATTTTGGGATGCCTCAGCTCACAGCTAAGTCATTCTTATCACATAGTGAAGTTCTCCAGCCTGGAGTATTTCATCAATGACGCTCCAACTGAAGAATTTTTAAAATATGCTGATTTGTTTGAAGAGGAAAAACTTATTTAAAAATATCTGCAAAAAGAAAGTTTGAGGAATTTTTAAATCTGTACTTTGCCCTTTTTGAACACATATTTGAACATATGAGCTCTTGTCCTGAGAATCTGTTTTATGGATGGGTGGGGCATGTGTGTATCTAGAAATACGTAAATATGTGTTTATGCAAGTACTTATACAGATGTTACACCATAGAACGTGTCAAAGTAGGATTATTATGGGTTTTTGGTCAAGATCCACTGATGCATCTCTTGCTCTCTCATATCTAAAACAGCTTCATGAGTGGAATGGATCCATTCATTGTTTATGTTCAGTCCAGGGACTGCTCGGTCCTTTCTCAGCGCCTCTGGCTTTGAGGCGCAATTAGAGTCTGTTTAGCTCCTGAAATGAGCACCTCTGTAGCTGCTGCCTTCCAAGGAGAGTGGAGAGTTATTTCCTACCAGCCTGGTTCACTGCAAGACAAAGGAAAATACCCCTTCTCCCTCCAAAGCACACAGTAGGGTTGCAGATATTTATTAGTTGTTTGTACTGAATTCCCTTGGGCCTTGCACACCACACAAGTCCTGATTCCCCTCATGGATTTGTCTCCTTTTTGGCTTTCTTTGGTCTGGTGGGGACCAGGCTCTGGCTTACAGAGCTTTGCAGGCAGGGATTTCAGGTGGGTGGGATGTGCTCCTGGGCTTTTCAGAGATGTTCAAGACTGGAAACGTTGGTTTGCCCCTTTACTGCACCTTTCATCAACTCAGGTTTGTAATCACACTTCTTGCTAATGGAGATCTGCCCCACGTCTCCTCAAGCAGAGTATTTAACTTATGGCCTTGTTTACAGGAGCTGGAATCCCTCAGCCAGAGGAAAGCGTTTCAGAAATAATGCTGTAGGGAATGTGAGCCTGCTCAGTGTGTAATGAGAGAGGAAAGGAGGAGTAGGTACAACAGCAGCTTTTACAGGGAGCACTCACCTGGGAAGCAGGAGACCTCAATTTAAATGCCAGCTCTGTCTTTGCACCCCTCTGTAATGTTAAGTAGTTGTTTAATTGTTGTGTGTCTCACTTCCCCATCAATAAAATAGAGGGAAATGCAGTTTACAGGGAGACCTGGAACAGATAAAGATTGAGAACAGTCAGAAACAATGGGAGAAAGACCCACACAAGTAGCACAAACAGATAAATACATCATCATTATGGATTTTCCCCTCACAGCCCAGCAAGGTGGCTCTTTACATGTATAATCCCCACAGTAAAAATCATCCAAGTGAATTAGATGTTTGTGAGCTGTGCCAAGAAATGCTCCTTATGTGAGAAATCTCTGCCTAAATAAGAATCCTCTGGAGACACTTAAGGTACAAATAAAAAATGGTTATGTCAACTACTGTGTATCCTTTAAGCAAGAGAAATGTTACTTTTTTTTCCATTGCCTCAGTCTTTCTCCTCATTTAACTGCCAAAAAGTCCTCTGATCACAAGAGTGCTGTTGTATAGCTTGACCTGCTGTGCTGAACCTAAGTACTGCAATATATTTTAAGGTGGAATGAGCTGTGAGTATTTTAAATTAGGTTATGTGCCTTAAGGTGGCAGTTGCTGCTCCCAGGCACAATTAGAGTAATGAAATGAAAGCTGATTTAATGGTTACAATAAAAGAAATAAAATAGAGAGGTTTGGCCAGACTGGTTTTTATTCAAGTTTCTATTAAGAAAGAATGGATCTCATAAAAATAATACCAAGCTGGAAATCATGATGTTTTTTCATATCATGATAAAGATTGGATATGTTCTTGCTGAGAATTTTTTTAAAATAAATTATTCTTAGCTTATAATCAGCACCAGAAATATATCTCAGAGCATGTTCTTCCACAAGGAGACTGGCTTACATTTATCTGAGCTGCATTTTCCCAAGAAAGTGGTAATAATATATAGAGAGACACACCTGGAGATATCTAAATGGGCTATTTGTCTATGCTGTCATCTTTGATCTGCAGTGAGAGGGATTTTCAGCTGCTGATCTGGGGAACAAACACACACAGGAGCAGTCCCAGAGTCCCTCCTCCCACAGGGGAGGCTGTGTGGTTGTGGTGGTGCCTCAAGCACAGCCCAGCAGAGCGGGAGCTGCACCCCGATTTCCACCCAGTGTGATTTTTCCAGCCAAATGGTGAAGCCAGTGGAGCTCTGTCAGGCCTGGTCCTGTGGCCCTGTGCACCTGGATAGGAATCCCAGGCTGCAGGGGTATCCTTTAAAATCTCTAATTACGGAGGGAGATGCTGTGTAAGTGACAAGTGGGTCTCGTCCCCATTGCTGTCAAGCTCGTGCTGTTAGGGATGATTTCAGCTGTCGTTATCCTGGGACTGAGGCCAGAGGCAGCAGGTGCAGAAAATGTCTGGAATTCTAATTTATTGTCCTTTACCTTCTGAACATCAGATGTCTTCAGCAAAAAGAAGTGCAGCAGTTTCTTTCACAGTCTGCAGTGTAGCCTGTGTTTTCCAGAAATTGATGAAACTTTACTTATAATATTCTTTGGGAAAATATAGAGATAAATTCCTGATAAACATGGACTCTAATAGTGCAGAAAGGGAAGGGTGTGCTTTTCAGGGAAATCCTTACTTCCTAATCTACCTTTCCCTTGAGAACCAGAAATTTGTTCCTTTTCTTTCAACAACAGGAGAAGTGACTGGATAGTTTTGGGAATTAAACATCTCCTCACATCTTTTATTATCTGCTAGTTAATAAAAAGCAGCCTAGTCAGGCCAACACCCAAACACTGCTACTGGCTTTCAGATATTGGTAACAAGGATGGAAATAAATTAAAGCTGGGAGGTGCGATAGACAATGATACAAGTACAATCTAGAAGCTGTATTGTGGAACCGTAAAGAGAGAGACTGCTATAAATAAAAAAAGTATTTGGTGTAATGTCTAAAACTTTTACTGACATTGGGGTTGGGGGAAAATTGGACTGGTTTCCAAAGCATGTGAGTTCAAAGGGGTGTTGTGGGTCCTTGTTGGGGTTTTTCTCCTGTATATTTGTCTTTTCTGGGTAATGCAGGTTTTCTTGTTGTTTATTTTGGCCTGGATATCGCACTAAGAGCGTACAGCCAGTGTGCCATTCATACACAACAATTCTGGATTTGTGTCACATTTGACTGGAATCATTACTAGCCACAAACAAACTCTAGCTTTAAATATAATGAAGAAATAAACAACAGGAGCTGAAGAGACTCCAGGAGGCTGTCTCTTGTGATAGAAACATCTTTTAGTATAGAAACTGTGTCCTAGAACCAGGTGACCCCAGACCACACTGTGTCCCCAAAAGGGTTGTTAATGGAATGTCACCTTTGTCCTTCAAGGAAAGCTCCAGCTACACTGCTTAGCTCAGCAGTCTGAAGTTCATGCAGATAAGGAGACCTTTTTTTGTGCAAAACAATGTCTTTTAAAGTAAAATATTAATTAAAATCCATATTTCCTGCAGCAGCAGTGCTGGGAAGTATTACCATTTGTAATGCCAATTCACTGTGGACCACATTTATCTGCCTTATGCCTATTTTACATTCATCAAAACGACAATTAGGCATTTAAAGCAGCTCAAAACATTCCAGACAACTAAATATTATTTCTTGTGCAGAACATATTAGCCTTAAAAAGATTAGTGAAGTCTAAGCTGCAAATTACAGCATTTCTTTTAAAATCTGCTCCACTCACAGTTGGGATGCTTTTAGGGGAGCGATGGGCATCAAACAGAGCAGTGCAGAGGAGTTAAACTGCTGAAGTCAAATTAAACTCAAACAAAACTCCTGAGGGTTTGTCCAGCCAAGAGGCACAGAACTGGTTTAGTGTGGAACCATCCATTGTCAGACAGACTGGCCAGATAGTGATTCAACATATTCATACATTTAGACATCTGGCATTTTAATATGATAGAAAAGAGTTGAAATATGTAGTATTTTTACCCTGATAGCTCTTTATTTGTAGGTACAGATAAAAATATATTTATATTTTGCAACTAATTTCATAAAGCATACCTATGATAGCACTTTTGTTAGAGATCCACAAGTTAAGTATCATGCAGATAAAGGATCACTTTGTGTCTTGATTAGTAGTGCAAATCCTCTCCCGTGCTCTTGACCAACAGCATCACCCACTCACTTCCATTCAGATTATTGCTGCTGAAATATTACCTTGGATTCCGTGATTGGCTCCTCCACTTGATGAAATATTAATTATTTTTCCTTCTGTAAAGCCATATCCCACTTTTTCTGTCATCTTCTAGGATTGTAGCTTGACTCTGCCCCCAGCCTGACAACTGCCCCATAGAGCACAGGGAGGATTTTGGTGCCTTTGCCACGTTGCCCTTGAGACTCCCTCCAACCCTGAGTGAAACAAAGCCATTTCCTCTTTAAAGCTCTCCTGAGGGAGCCAGCCTGCCAATGTGCTGAGATCCACTGTGCTGAGATCCCTGCCTGAAGTGCTGACCAAAGCTGTGTCATGGTTTCCTTGAACCGTCCCTGTTTTGTCTGCCTGCTGTTTGACATCTTCAGTTATAAACCTCGTCGGTCAAGGACTTTGATTTATTTTCTTTGCACAGTGTGTTAAGGCCACAGACTGTAAGTGAGACAATTGTTTTTTCACAGTAGTGCAAAAACTAAATGTCTGAGGCAGGACTAAGCCATGCAGGTCAATTCCCTTGAAATCAGTGTTCCACAGGACTTTAGGTGGAACTCCACAAATAAAGAAGTTTTAACTTAAGAAATGCATTCTCATATGTACAAAAATCACCTCCTTGCACCCCGTGCAGTTACTGTGATCTCAACTCTAATGAGTTTAATGAGAGTTTTTCCAGTATCTCTGGTGAGTTTTGGATCAGGTCCTCAACAGAGAACCTGTGCTAGTTTTGTCTGGTTTTGGCAATTAAGAGACGATCTGATTTAATTTGCATCATCAGGAGGCAAGGGCTGGCAACTGCTCCTCCTCTGTCTGCTTTCACCCTTCCTCCTGAACTTTGAACAAGCATTATTGAAAATGTGAGTCATGATAGCACATTAAATATTAAAACCAGTTTAAGATTTAATCCCAATTTATAGCGCAGCTTTGTCTAATTTACTGCATATTACACAATTTCCTTTACAGATAACTTTTCGTGTGCTATATAAATAATAAATCAGCCTCTCGTCATTCTCAATTGTTCTAATATGGTTTTATATTAAACTTACATTTGCCATCATTGAAATGTTGCTAGACCAATTTATTTTATTTTTTCTCCCTTACCTATTCAGATTGCACATTTGTCCTTTTATAAGGTTCTATGCAGAAAATCACAGCCATTCAAGCATTTTGAGTTCTTTGTTGTCTTTTCTTTCAAAGCAGGATGGAGACAACCTTGGCACGCATAAATGACAAAGCCAAAGCACGGGTTCAGGGGGTCACAGCAGCTCATCCCTAATCAGTGGCAGTAATTCTGGTGTCAGTGTGTTCTCTGTTCTGCTCACACAATCAGCTGAGAGATCCTCATCTCGCTCCTGCTCGTGCAGCTCTTTGTGTTTGGTATGGAGGGTTTGCAGACAGGGAAGAAACTTTGCCAGAGTACCAAAACTTTGGGGTTTTATAACAGCCCAGATGAAAGTTAAACATTTTTAACTAATTTCATCAGGCACTTAAAGATTTGGTGTGGTATCTGTGACCTATGAAATGTTGTCAGCAATGTCTCTTTTTCTCTGGTGGATACTATCAAATGTTCCTTTCAAAGACATGAAGGGAATCTGTTTCTAAGGCTATTTTCTAAAGGGTGAAAAAAAAATCTTTTAATGAATAAAAAATTACGAATTATTTAACCAATCTTAATTTCTGCATGATACAAACAGGAGAGTAAATATAAGGGAAATAAGCACCTTAAAGACAGAGTTTGGATGTTGAAAATCATTATTGAATATTAAAAACCCCATACATTTTCTTTGAGGCAAAAGAAAAAAAAATCATTAAAACTTGCTTTTCTCCCAAATCAATTGAAAAATCTCTGAAAGCAGAAGAAAGAAATAGTACATTACACAAAGGGGTTACAGCCTATGGCTATCCTGAGAATAAAATTTGGGAAATAAAGGGAACCAACAGAAATAATGATGTTTTTAAGGCTTCACATCCCGACAGTTTTTATTTTCTGTTCCCTCCCACTGATAGTATGTACATTAATGTTTTATTTAAAACATTCCTTCAGCCCAAGTGTAAATTTGGCGGGGGAAGATGTTAAATATTGAACACCAACTATTCTGATAAGCTCCTGCTGAAGAAAACGAGGGTCTGTAAAGTTTTACTCTGTTCAGACATTCACAGGAATGTGACCTGCTCGTAGCATCAAGGCCTCCTGCTTTGCTCCTGCAGTATTTCTGCCTGACATCCCAGTGGAATTGGGATTCAGGGCCATGAAGTTTGACAATCTCCACTGAACAAATTCTGTATAGTCAGAGCAGCTGCTTCTCACCTTAAGAAAGGACAGTATTTAATTCATGGAAGAATCTGTAATGAGATGTGATGCAAAGGTCTAAATGCTTCAGAAAACCTGGTCTAAATAGAATTTATTTGTTAAAAGAAATAATGATTGTAAAAAAAGCCATAGCCTTTCACACCTCATCATTATCTGCAGAATAGGAGAAACTTGTTTCCTGTGTGAAAGGACTTGGTGGAATTCTTCTAAACAAACAGGCCGAAGATCCTAATGAAACTTTGGTATTTTCTAAAGTTACACAGTGAGGTATGTACCTCCTTTTGGGAGCTGTGGCTTAAAACAGTAAAAACCCCAAAAACAAACACACAAAAAAAGGCATGAAGTTGTTAGCGAGGTTCATTCTTTTCTGTTCACTGGTTCATGGGAAAACTGCTTAGCAAGCAGGGTGGCTCCTGTGAAGAAGAAAAATCATCTTACTCCAAAAATTACACGCAGTGGTTGGGAGGAAACATTAAGCAGAGAACATTCTCTTCCAGTGGCATTTGGAGGTGCTGTTGTAGGCAGGTCTGCCTTAGCCCATTTATCACTTCCAGCTCTGAGTGCATCAGGGGATGATCCACGAGCTCCAGTTGCTTCTGTGGACCTTCAATTTGAGCTGCTCCTTTTATTACTTACTGTGCTCATTTCAAATCCTGTTAAAATGGGAAAGAAGCTTTGCCTTTCTCTTCTCCGCTGTTCTGAGCGTGGCTGGTTCATTAAAGGAGGGAACTGAGTCCTTCCACCCACTCAGCCACCAGCCCCTTCCTGCAGAGCTCTCAGAAACCAGAGGGGAATGGGGCCAGAAGGGAATGGGGCTCTTCATCCTTCCTGATGTGCCTTGGTAAAAAGAAGTTGCAGGACAGGGTGAGAGAGGTACAGAGTTGAGAAACTTGATGATTTAGAAGAGGGTTTCAAGGCAGAGCTGAAGGCAGCCCAGCGGGTGGAATGAGTGAGGGGATCCAAATTTCCAGATTTTCAGGGAAGGAAAGGGGTCTCTCATCTTTGACACCTCTCAAATTTCAAAGCATATCTCTGAAAGTTATAAGCAAAGGAGTAGTGCATTTTAATGTTGGTTTAGGGAAACGGGAAGAATAATACATCTCTACAACAGTTTGTGACATTTTTAATTTTCTAGCCATGGAAAATAACATAGTAATTGACAATTAAATCATCATAACATTAAAAACCTTCCACAATCTGTACCTCTTATTCAGAAGTGTCAGTGTACAACATTATAGGCAGAAGCAAAAAAAAGATTTTAGACAACTATTGCATTGATTGAAAAGATGAATTGCTTGGTTTATTGATGGGTTATTGATTATTTAACCAACAAATATAATTCTGAATTTAAGGTTTTAAGAATTTTTGGAATAAATTACCTGAGGAGGTTTATTGAATGAAGCACTGAGTATTTTTGGTTGTTACGACAGAATCTGGTATATCAAGTTTGATGTTGCAAGGTTTAGGATATCTGATGCTGCATAAATTCAGTTTTAGGCAGAATGAATGAAATATCTCATCTTTCTGTATAACTGTAGTATTGGATTATGAACTCTGTAATTGACCCAGAGCTTCTGGTTATCATGAATAAAACAGCAAGGCCAAAGCATTTGGGGGAATATTTAGTATTGCTCCCAATTACAATCAATATTTTGTGTTTGACATTTTAAGTTTATGAGTATTCCTCTTTTTTTAGTAGCGTAGATATGAAAGGAACTGGCATTGCTACAGCTGTTATCCTTAAAGGTGAAAAGCTTTTTGTAGCTGAATTAACAGTAATTTTGAGGACAGGTCTCTTCCAGGGACAAACCTTCCCCTTTATAAAGATGTTTCTCTGCACCTTAGAGTTCTATCTTTATTATTTAAATCTAAACATTATTTAAATAATTGGCTAATATTACACAAAATTTATTTATCTTACACAAAATTTCTCTATCTTACTTTGTACTTTTTAAGTATCTGTGGAATTGCTGTCTTTTCTGTGTGTATCTCATGCTCAGCTCCTCAGGCTGCCTCTCCAAGTGATCTGCAAATTGATCAATAATTTTTTATGGACTAGAGTAGGAGCCAACTGCAGCAATATCACCTAGCTGAATTCTGCTTTTGTATCAGCACGGAGTGAGTGAGTGCTGACCATGCTTGTTTGAAGTCAACTTAGTTTGGCAAATCTTAGAAGGCTGCAGGATGAGTGGCCAGATTTTCTAATAAATGCAGGCTTAGACTATGCATCCTTCAAAACCCAGCACTGCTGGTCTCTGAAGGGTTGTTTTGTTACTGTCTTGAGCCAGAAGACACTTTAGGGTTAGATTTAAGCGTGGCTCTAGCAGTGCTACGTTGGTATTTGTGTGTATAACCCCCCATGCAAGGTAAAAAGCACTTCAGGTTCAGTGCGTGTGTCCAAAGAAATGAAACCCATTTGTCAGCAACCCCTGTTCCTCCTGCCTGGGGGCTCAGGGAGTTCTCTGGAACGTTCCTGAGAGTGCTGCAGGCAGGGGGTTGATCCCTTGCAGGTTTTACTGAGCTGCCAGCAGAGCCCTTGGGTCTGTGTCTCTGTAATCTGGAAATCTAGATATTTAGATCGCTTTCAGTAGATGTTCTTTTGTAATTGCTGAGCCTAGTGCTGCTGTTTAATTCCAAAAATTGTCTTGCTAGGAGGCATTCCAGCATCAGCCCATGGAGCTGATCTGTTCTCTGACGATATCCAGCTTCAGAGCTACCAAAACCTGTGTGGGATGCATCCAGCAGCATCCCTGCATTTCTAGGTAACCACAGCAGGTATTCAAGCCACGTGAAATCTGCTGTGAACGCCCTTGTAAAAGCTTTTAAGCAGCAACCCACTGTGTGATTGCCTCTGATCATTCTGAGGGAAACTTTGTTCAAGGTTTCTCAAAGGCTGAACATGATCGGGTGTGTTATTTGTGATGCAGAACAAGTGTGTTTACATCCTGATGCCCAGAGGAGACTGAACTAGAGTTAGATCTTCTTTAACATATCTGCTACATTATTTTCAGGTTTGAAAATACACATGACATAGATTCTTTTATTTGGACAAACCATGGTCTCATTTAAAGTCTGTTGATTTACACTGGGTTGGTTTGTGCTCCTTCCTAAATAGATCAACCATTAAAAAGTGGGGATAAGCAGGGTATGGGATTCCAGGACAACCTCAGGCATGCAAAAAATCAGGGGTCACAAATATCATGTCACAGTATTTTTATGGCTTCCCTTCAGCTTTATCTAAACTTGTTTCTTACATGTTCTTCTTTCAGCACACACTTGCTGAGAGACCTTCAGCAAAATAATTCCAAACATTAAAATCCATGTCTGAAAAGTCGCATCCAAGCCGTTCAGCAGGGTGTAGAGCTGTGGAGTCAGCCCTCACCTCCAGTGGAGGCAGAATAAAAATATGTTAGAAAACCCAAGGACTCTACACAGCCTTTACGACTCCCAGGCCTTGGAGCAGCTTGTATCCTGTCTATCCCACGGTGGAATGCAAACCAGCCTAAAGTCTGTCTGTTTAGGGAGTTTCCAGTAGCCATGAGGTGTGGATCTCTCATCAGCACACGGCTCCTTCCCCGCTCATGGAGGCAGGAATGAAGCAGGATCCATGCACACAGCGTTGGGCCAGCAGGCCACAGTGCAGGAAAGCAGGTCTGTTGTTTGGGGGTTTATTCCTATTCTGACTTCAAAGCTTCTCTACAGATTTCTCTTGAAACTTTTCTTGGTTTATAGTGGACTAATAATGTGTGAAGAGCATTGCTCACTGTGAGCAAGAGGGCAAGAAGCTAAGCAAAATTGTTCTACATTAATCTTATTTTTCAACTTTATACATTTTTCTTGTCAAGTATTCACACTTTGCTTCAAGTGAAGAACAGTATGATAAATTCATTTTTGTTTTGTTTCCTTTATAGCACAGCACTTGCCCTGCAGGGAGAATCAGCATTTCTGGATCACTTGTTAGCTGCAAGCGCATTCATTTGAATTTTACCATCGATCTGTTCTACCCTATGACTCACTTTTGTGGTGTTTAATTTCTAACACACTGCTTATATACTCCAAAGAATGTTGCTGTTTTTTTCTCTTGCCCACCTTAATCCTTCTCTAATGAATAAGTTCAGAGCCAGGCACTGCCTGTATGGATCAATATTCCAAGGAGTAATTCTGCAAGTGGACAAAATGGAATGTTTCTGAAGGGTAAACTGGTGGAATGGTGGTTAGTAGGGACAGAACAGAACCCTTTTTACTGGGAATTATTTCCCCCCTGGCACCCCAGCATGGGACAGGACATTACAGGCTTACAGTGTAGGTGCAGAAGGGATGGTGGTTTTATCTGGAGCTCTCCTGCAGTGCCTCAGTCACTGAATATCCACCCAGTGCTCTGCTCAAGACCTGCTCCCCCCCAAACTGTGCCCATCTCTCCTTGCTGGACCAGGACTGAGGAGATTGGGAGCTCACCTCCACCTCCCTACTGCCAGCCAGCCCCGAGACACAGCAATCCCCTTCTCCCTGAGAGTGAGCAGTCCCCAAGGACCGCAGGAGCAAGAATTCCACGTGCTGAGGAGGTTTAGCAGTAGTTCTGCCAACAGGGTGGTGTCAGGGCTCTGCTGTGGAGAATTCCCCTCTGGCTCAGCTGCAGGGATTGCAGAAATAACCATGAGCCCGGCGAGAAACTCTCGTGGCTGTTTGGGGGCTGTTTTGCCTGGTGGGTGTCAGGGCTGTTTGGAGGTTTTTGAGAGCCACAGAACACCTTCAGCAGGGCACCTCTGCTGTCCCAGCCGAGCTGGGAGGCAGACAAGCTCTCCTTACTTTGACAGCTTGACCTCACTCACCTCTGATGTGCAGAGGAGTTCGAGCAGAGACGCTGATTCAGAGGACGCTCCTGGGGTGAGCTGCTAGCCCTAAAATCAAACCAGGTATCAGCCCAGTGGGAAAAACGTGGTTCATGTTCGATCTAACCACGTTTCAGAAAACATGTTAATTTTCCTCTGTGCCTTGCAGTCACACGTGCCTGTGTGCTGGCATTTAATGGAGTTGTGGCCTCTGAGCTGTGAGAGGTGCTTACCCTGAGTTCCAAGGTTTAAAAGATTCCCTTGGGCTGTCAGATACAGGCACAGGATAGAATATTTGCTATTTTACTCATCCAAAGGAGCTTACAGAAAATTTTAGCTTTTTCTTTGTTATAAAAGTAAAATTAGGAAATATGCTCATGCTCAGACTATTTCTTAAAGAAAAAGGGGAAAAAAAGTGGCCTGACCGCTCATTAGTTTATGTTCTGAAGGAACTCTGTTCTTTTGCAGGGCACAGGTGTTGTTTTTCTTCTCCTATCACACTTAAAGGCAAAACTGAGACATGGAGGGGATCTGAGATCTGTTCTGAAACCGAGTCATAAATGCAAATGAATAATAAGAACACGGTTAATCTTAGTGAGAAACAAATATAAATATTGTACAAAGAGAGATCTGTGGCATTGGAGTGCATACATCAGGCTATCAAGGCATCATGTAGTTGTTTCATTTATTCCAACTTCTTTTCATCCTGTGAACAGCTGTCCCTTTATTTCTAAAAGCTATTTTAATGTGGCAAGGGTGTTTTTTGTTTAATCTGCTACAATACTCCTTTTGTCTCCTTGTCACACTTCCAGCTTTAAAATATTAATCCAAGCTAACAAAGAGAATTTTTGATGTATTCTAAAATCCTGGATGCAATGTATAATTTAAAAATGAAAACATTTTATTAGGTTATGTTCATATTTAGATTCAGATATGTTTGGCTTGAGTTAGGCTCCTACTTGGAGATGGTTTTGCAGAAATAAATATTTATTGGGCATTAACAGTCTCCCTAAGCACAGCCACATGCTACAGTGTGTTAAGTGCCCTTTCTGTGCCAGTCTAATGCTGAAGCTTTGCATTCTCAGGCTCAGAGTTTAAACTCTTTGCCCAGCCAGCAGAAGTTCATATTCTAAGTTGAAGATTTCACATTCAGTTCTAATCATGAAGAAAATCCATATACCCTGGGGTTGTGTTCATCTCCCTTCCTGGGATTCACATGCCAGAAACGCTCCTCAGACCTAAATTCAGAAACTTTAGGACCAATGATAAATAAAGATACCAAATGGAAAGAGAAGCACTCATCACTAAATATTTTTTAATTCTTATATCAGTGAATGTTTTATTTTATTAACTGAAAGTCAGTAAGTCTATTCATAATTCTGGATAATTGCTGAAAAAATGTGGAATAATTCCTGAGTCCTAAAATTTCAAATACTTTAGGATATCCCAGTTCTGGTACACAAGTTTAACATACCTGTGTGATTTCATAGGAAATGCTATATATAAAAAGTAACATGTCTAAAGGCCATATGGCTTATTAAAAGTACTCTGAAATTAATCATTCAGGAACTTCTGATATGCTACATTTGTGACAATTGTGTCTAGCTGGAAAGTGATTTACCAGCCCCCCAAGAATGGTGTGGTTTACCTTTAAAGTTTAGGGTAATATATTTCCTTTCAGATACATGAGCAACTCTACTATTTGTAAACTCATCTTTTGGCATTTAGATAATAGTATCTCCCAGTGAAAGGATTTCAGAAACAATTTGTAATGCCATCTTCATATTTCCAACATGATAGCAATTAAAAACCACAAGGAAAGAAGAAGTTTGGAATTCTGCTGTGCTGCAAGTGTTGACTTCCCATGTCTGATATTTTTAGGTGGAAAAGAAACAAAGGGGAAAGCGTGCTGGGATTAGCTATTTGTAGCATTTACCCGTGTAATTGTTCTGCAAATGGCTAATGTAGGGTAGGTCACCTGAGACTTGTTAGGGAAGGGTTTCCAGTGGTGGAGCTGTGTGATGTGACGAGCACAGGAGCTCTGCTGTTACAGGGCTTGCAGGGTGATCCAAATCCTGCCACGGGAAGAAGGCAGCCAGTGGGCTTTTGGTGCAGGCACCACTGAGAGCTGGATCACAGGGGTGACAGCTGGGGTCACCAGGACAAGCCTCAGGAAAGATGTACCTGCCAAAAATCTCCTCTTCCCTCAGCTTTCCTAGGTTTGCCTCCTGCCTCACGTGTGGTCTGTTAAACCTGCTGCTCCTGGGCTAATATGGGACCAAATACACGGTCCAAAGGCTGGACTAGAAAGCCAAGGAAAGAAATGTGACAAATTAAAACTCCATGGAGAAGACCTGATTTCTCACCTGAGATAATATTAGACTCAGTAGCTGATAACATTTCAAGATTGGCACTTGGCTGAAGTGTATTCAGTCTGGAAGTCAGGAACCATAACACATTCAGAGATATATTTAGGATGGAAATGGTTTTCTGCTGAAGTGCAAACACACAGTTGAACGAGTTTTAATTCTGCTGCAGCCAAAGCTGTTCCAGGAATTATCATCCTGGTCTCAGTGTTTATATCAGAGCACGTGCCAGACTGTCTCTGCCTCAAAGCTTCCTCTGCCTTGTTCGGCTTTCAAGCCAGAACGGTTTTTCCCAGGCGAAGGTTTGACCTCTTGCGTTCCATGGCTGTAATATTCCTTGGGAAAAGCCTTTCCATTTGAGCTGTGTGTGCCTTTCTTTCTGAATGGTATCCAGAGCTGCAGAACTGACCAGCTTATCCCAAGATGAGTGAGAACCACCTGAACTGAATTGTCAGTTTGCAAAGGCTCTGACTTCTGTGTGGGTTTTGGATCCTCTCTCATTTGAATGCAAATGCTTTGAACAGGCTGGGGGTAGCACTTGCATTTAAGCCACTTTCCCCACCAAAAGTTACAGTGCGACTGTAGTGGAGAGAAATGCAGAGCAGTGTGGAAGGAGAGGGGGGTGAGAACTCAGCAAAGCATCAACTAAAGCAGGGCTTTCCAGCTCATTGGAGCTCCATTTGCTGCATGCTCAGGAGACTACTGGAACAACAGAAAGCTCTGCTTGAGTGTGTAGAAAAGGAAAAGACAGCTGTTGTGCTGTCCTCAGCTAAATGAAACCTGATTGCTGGGTTGGTTGCCCTTCTCCAGTTATTAGAATGACCATCTGGGAAGTCAGTAACAATTAGTCATTGTTTGGCCAGATAGTGCCAGGAATCAGCTGCCTACATGGACTTGTAAATAAGCTGGGGCTTGGCGCAAAATGAAAGGGGAATTTATTTCCATGATAGAATGTGTGTCTCTGAACACGAGGGAATAATTTTATACCCTAAGGTAAGAATCCACGAAGAACTGTAGCTTTTAAATATGAGCCTTCTTCCTGTGATTCCTTTTTCCCCTTTCTTATCAAAATAACCATTCTCATCCCACACCTTCTTGTAACGGCCAAAGGCCCCGACTTTCCCGTGACCCAAGGGTGTCCCTGCTCCGTCAGAGACAGGGAGCAGAGGAGGGTTCTTGTCCTGTGAGCCTCATGCACGGCTCTTACACACCAGCACACATCAGAGCTGGGAAGCAGGAGCCAGAGCAGGTGGAAGAGCAACAAACAGAAAGAAATGTCAGATCTATGGCTACCTGGATCTATTGCTTCTAGCCATCCTCTGCCTGGCAGGGAAAGCCAATGGCACTTTCTGGAGCACACTCGTGTGTGGATGTGAGGAGTGTGTCAGGACGAGGTTCCCAAGACCCCTTTCCCTGCAAACGTCACTGTTTCAGCTTCATGCAGGGAGGGATGCTGGCCCTTTCCCTGCCTGCATGTAACAGAACACTTACCCCAAACCAACCCTCCGACCCTGCTGGAGAGCTGTGCTCTGCCAGCCAACACCAGCCTGTTCCACACAGGTACAGAATGCCAAAGAATTCTGTACTCATCTCAAATAAAACTGATTGTTTTGCTAATGAGATAAATTAACAAATATGAAAGGCTTCCTCACAGGAACAAATTGCTGTGCAGCCATCTGCAGTGCTGTGGCCTGTGCTGTTTGCTCTAGATGTTAAAGTCAATTAAAAACCAAAAGGGAAATGTGCTTTAAGGATGGGCTGCTGTTTTTAATCCTTTTAAATACTATTGATTTCTATTTTATTCCTTTTCATTTCTTTTTGGACTTGAAGTGGCTTTACATTGATTTTGCTTGTTATCTTGTTTCAAGTAGCCTTTTATGCTGTTTCTTCATGCAATTTTTGTTGCTTACCTTTCAGTTGTGTGTGTACACAAATCACAAAGGTTTTTTTTCAGTTCTGTTACACTTCTTCCCCCCTTTCTTTTCTTTTATCAATGTGTTATAATTGTTCTGCCCTACCCATTTTATCTTCATTTTAATGTCTCTCTCCTGTGCCCTGTAAATTACAAGCTTTTGGTAATATCTTGTTATGATTTGTTTCTTAGTTTTTTTGGGGGCTTTTCTCTTTTTTTTTTTTTTCCAATAGAAATGCAGTTTTTGTTGGAATAGAAGTTTTTTATTACACATTATTGTCACAATTGTCAAACACAATATTCTATACCTACAGTACCTAAATTTAAATACTCTAAATTATTCAGTTTTAAACTTAGAGGTGAGCATTCAAATTGGAGTTGAGTAATAAAATGTACCACCTGTGTAAATCAACGTGATCAATCAAATTGATCAATCTCTACATGAGCATAGGTTTTGTGTGTACCCTGGTGAAGCTCTGAGAACCTCGGTGCGAGTACAAGGCCATTGTTGATGACCTAAAAGTAGGAAAACTCGGTGATCAGGTGCACATTCAGGGCTTCCAGAATGACTTGCCTTGTTTGAATAGAATCAAGTGTATGAAGGGAGAGAATGAAATACAATTCAGATACGAAAAATATAAAGAAAGTGAAGCAACCAAAGTGTTCGTGGCAAAAAAAGCCCTTTCAGTCTATAAAGCAGGTTTCAAGGTTAGTCAAGTGTGCCAGTTCATTTATTCTAAAGCTCCTATTGCTTAGATTTTAATAATCATTCTGCACTATGATACTTTATTGCTAATATGAAACATATTGGAGAAAATGAATAGCTAATGGTATCACTTTTTAAGTGCTGTTGAATGCAGTCTTCAAAACGGAATTAAGCAGCCTGAACCTTATATAATTTTTCTCAATAGGCTGAGTGGTAGCAAGGAAAAGAAGAGTAGAGATTGAAATGTTTGTTGCCTTTCCCTAAAAATCAAGTGTTTCAGTATTCTAACCTCATTGATTAGAACCAGAAATGTAAGGCTGAGCCTTGCTGTGTCTGTACAAAGAGCAGAGGCTTGAGTGTAACACACAGATGGATTCTTTAGGGTGAAGGGAATTCTCGGGCTGCAGACAGCAGCCTTCCTTTGGTGCTGGCTCATCACATTTGCTCTCCCTGTCTGCCACAAGCTGAAGTTTGTGCTGCCAAAATCAGCACAATGAAGGTTAGTAAAGAAAGTTAGTTGCTCCAGTTCCATTGTCACAAATTGCTTCATTTTCCAGAAAAAAGGGTCATGATGGACTTTAAAAATAACAGATGAAATACCAAAATAGGTGAGAACTTCAAAAACTGTCTCAAGGCACCTCAACTGTTCTCATACATTCCATCTCCAGTTCAGCTCCTGAATAAGTCAGCCTTTTATACCCTTTCTTTGCCTCCTGTGGGTGATGGAAGAATCTGACTGCCTTAAAACCCTCAGCTAACCTGGAACTTCCAGCTCTGATGAAAATGGGACTCTGCAGCAAACAGCTCTCACCACCCCATCTCCTCCTCTGTGTCCCACCAGCTCTGGGTCTGCAGGGAAATAGGAGCAGCTCCCCAGGCAGGCATTGCCAAGAAGGAACTGGCCCAGGACCTTGGCTCCTGCTTCCTCAGAATTTCTGAGGCCTTTAAAACACTCACACAGCAAACAGGTTGAAGAGAGGAGGGAAAAAGTGCTGCAAAACAGCCAGAGACGTAAGGACTCTCCCAGAGCAGCCACTCGAGGGATTCCCATCCCACATCCCCTTCTTTGAGTTTGCAGGGATAGGCAGTGGGTGGGATGGCCACTCTTCTTTCCTGGCACACTGGAAATGAATTAAAAATCTGAAATTTTTGTGTGTACTCTTACTCAGGCCCAGACACAGCAGGCAAGGCACTGTCCCTTTGTGAGCGCAGCCTCCTCGAGGAAAGCACATTCCAGGCTCAGGAAGGGGAATTTCAGTGAGGAGGTTTTCTGTGCCAATGCTCTAATGAACCCAACCTGCTGCAGTGCCTGGTGGCTGTGGGTGGCTGTCCCTGCTCCTCACCTCCTGCCTCCCTGATGGGGAAGGGAGTGACGAGCAGAAGGTGGCTCTGTGGGATCTGGCTGTACGGAGAGGCAGGGAAGCATCCGAGGAGGGAAGAGTGTGGCCCTTCAAGTTTGGTGTCAGGACATTGGGGTATTGCCTCAGCAGTTTACAACTCGCTGCAACACATTGTGCTGCTGTCTGAACACAATGCCTCATTTTTCTTGGCAAAATTAAATTATTCATTGAGGGAGTGGGAATTTCGAATCATTTTTTTCCCCTTTCTGTTAAAATGCTATTTTTAAAGGGAGTTATATCTACTTAAAAGCCTTTCTGAAACCACTGGCAATGCTCCGTGCTACAAAGTGAGATAATTCCTTCAAAACCAAACCCCAGCAGCAAAGGATAAAGCAGTGAAAGGTGGTACATGATGTGCATACACGTGTGCTGTGTCATTGCAAGTGCCTACAAAGGGCTCCTTTATCTTTTCTCTTGCTCAGCAATCCCGTTGGGCTGCAGAATAACAGCAATCAAGACACTTGTCCGGGGCAGATTCCCTGTTTGTTGGCTTGCTTTTCTCTCAAATTCTTTAAGTGCACAAAGCCCTCTACGGTACTTGACGTGATCAGAAGTTGGTTTCAGGAGTGCGTCTCTCACAGTAAATAATCTCACTAAAGCACTGGAGGAAGCTGCTGCCAATTCCCTTTTTTTTCTAGCTGCCTGTTGGCCACATCTGCTCCTCCTGGATGAGCCCAGAAATCAAGGTGTGAATTGCAGTGGGAGGCAGAGCACTGCCTCTCGGTGGCCCAGCAAAACAGGAGGCAGCTTTTCATCTTCAGATTTAGCTCTTGCTATTAACGAGCTCACAGGCCGAGGTATATAAATTACACGGAGCAAACTGCTGGGAACAGACCTTTTTTTAAACCTTTCTAATGTTTAGTCATGCTGAAATGACTAAGTTTTAAAAAGCATTGAACTTACAGTCTTTTGACCAGGTCAAAAAAAAAAAAAAAAATCTGGAAGAATGACCAGCTTGGTCTCCTGACCATTAATTTGCTGGCAGAACAGAAAATAGTAGGTGTTGAATCAGTTTGAAAGGCCAGCCCAGACTCCTGACGAGTAATTTAATAGTCTGTGTCGAGGTGGTTCTTGGTTGTCAAAGAAGTAGATTTTTCTTGGGCAACTTAGATGTCTCTGTGAATCAAATCTCAGTGATGTCAGGAGAAGGAGCTCTCCAGTGCAATGTTCCTGTAAGAACAATGCAAAAAGGTGACTTTTCTTTTTTTGGAAGAAAAAAAAAGTCTTTTGCATAGGAAACTTGGTGGTTTTTTAGTCCCTATTATTTCTGGCTTTTATGTGCCAGAGTATTCCTGATGTTTCTTTCTTTGTTCTTCTCTCTCCTTAACGGTGCCCCCGGACAAAGAAAAGTATATGTACAACACCTGCAATCATACTGTGAAATAGAAATTATTCTCATTAATCTGTGAACATTTTCCCCTTAAATTTAATTCAAGGGATCCAGAGAAGCAGCTTTTGTAAAAATAGGCTGCAGGAACATTTCCTGTGAGCGAGGGAGCAGGGCCACAGCGTGGGTTAGCCTGACCTTGTTGGCTCGAGGCCGCTGTTCTCCCTAAATGCTTCTTTTTGTCATCCTTCTTCAAAGAGCCAAGAGGAAACCTTGTCTTGTTTGAAGCCAGTGGCAAAACCGCCGCTGACTCGAGTAACATGCAGCTTTCACCCTTGGAACGTGCCAGCCCTTCGAGAGCGTCTGGAGCAGCTGCAAACACAGAGATGCAGCTTTCCCGAAATGCAGAACAAGAAGCCATCCAGCCATCTGGAAAAATCCCTACAGCTTCTTCTGAAGTTTATCTAAAAATGATACCATGCCCGCTGTAAGGTTCAATTCCTCTGCATCTGTTAAAATTGCTTTGCATGAAACTGTAGCTCTCAGGTACCATGGCAACCATGTTTTCTAATCTGATTTTGAATTTTTTACGGTGCAATGCATAAAATATTTGGTACCTTTTCTAGCTTTTGATTTATAAGTGGGAGTAAAGATAGGGACAGCAATTTAAAAGGCATACGAGTCTGCACGGTTAAATGCTTGCTTTTTTTTTTGGATGATATGTAGAAAATGGTTTCTTATTTTATTATGAAAAGTAAATATTGATTGGCTGATTACAGATGTCTAGATTATAGCTGGCATTTGAGGTCTTAATAGCAAGCAGTATTTCTAGGCACTATGTGGGACATTTTCCACTGAGCTCATGTAGATTGTAGAAAATGCAGTTTCCTGTATTTCCCCATGTAGAGTAGATATCTAAATATCTGACAGATTCTGCCTCTTACTGAATATATTTAGTGTGGAGATTACTGGTTTAAGAATGATTCTGAAAGACCTGCTAAAATGCATAGAAATTGCTCTTTTCCCGAGAAAGCTCAAGATAACACTTAGATTTTAGCCTCGTATTGTACTATGCTCTTAATATAATCTCTCAGTCATTATGTTGCCAGAAACATTCTAAGAAGAAAATCCCATTGTGCTTAAACGCCTGTACGTGGGAAATGTGTCGTGGTCAGTGTGAAGCCTCTGTTATCAATTGAATTAAGCTGGCACAGAGCACATTCTGCAATTCAGATGTGCAAGAATGTCCCTGAAAGATGTCAAGCTCAATTCATCTCAACATTTGACCCGCTGCCCGTTGCACCTCCCTGCCATGGAATCACAGCCTGAGCTAATACACAAACTTTGAATTTGGCTTCAGTTGAGTTTTATAATTGGAGAAATTGTGGGTTTTAGGTGGAGGGAGGACACAAAGGAACTTTTTGCATGAAAAGAAAAAAAAGACCAGAAATATTTGGGCAGTGTTGTAATACATCAATTAACTTTTTAACTAGGTAGCATGACTTGCTGTTTTGACCGAATAGCCTTCCTGTGAACCCCATTCCAGGCTCTGCACCACACCTGATACCTTAATAAAAGTACAGGCAGCATCCCAAAGAGATAAGAGGAAAGTGAGCTTCCTGTTTCAAAGATCAGTGGGCAAGAAGCCCTGGAACAGCAAGAGAAACTGGAGCAAACTCCATTGTGGATATTCCAAACAGGCTCTGTGTATGCAGGAACCTCATTAACAGGGGAACAATTGGAGGTGATCCTTGATCTCAGCCCTTTCTGGAGGAGCAGCTTCTGATCAGTTTAGGAAAGCGGGGGGTGCACGTGTGTGTTGGCAAGGATCACTTCTGTTTCTGATGAATTAGATTTTCATTGGCTTTGTGTGTGCAAAGGCACTTGGCAGAAGACAGAAATGTGTGAGGTTTGCTGTAGAATGTGTAGACGACACAGAAGATGAGTAAAATCTCTGGGGTCTCTGTGTATATCTGGTTCTTGTGTGGTTTATAAACATTTTAGCCATATCCCTTCATCTCTCTCTTTTTCTACCTTCCATTTTGAAAGTAGTAAATTGTCGTTCTTGAAAGTGGGCTGGTCTAAGCTACAATGTTGATAAAAGTAATTTGTTTCTGTTTTTTTCAGCTGGCACGTTGCCTTGTGCAAAGTCACTTTGGGTTGTGTCGCTCCTGGTGAGTTGTATCATAGAATAAAGCAAGACTGATGCAGCCTGACATCACATGCCACAATGTGATTTTTCAGCTGTAATTCTGAGCTAATCTGTTTTTCTCTAAGCTGTAAATTCCTAAAACTTGAGCTTTCTGGGAAGAGAGAAGCATCTTTAAATGAATTTCAGTCATTAAAAGTCAGTTTAATAAAGAAGAAAATAAAGCTGTTTTTCCCACTAGTTTTCTTAGTTTCATATTTTATTTTCCATTCTAGTTACACATCTGCAAACCACGAGTAAATACACTGCAGCCAATGGTTTACAACTGTTAAAGCTGAGCAGCTGATGCTAAGTGCAAGTCCTCAGAAGGAAACAGTGGAATCCAAATTGAGCTACAAAGAATCCCAGCTTTGCAGAAATCTCAAAGTATTTCCTTAAAGAAAATGGAGGCCTAAGCTGTCCACAGAATACTGAGAAACGAGGTGTAAACTGATTTTCTTTAAGAGAGGTCTTTACATGAATGTCAGAAAAAGCTGATGGCGAAATTCCTCAGCTCCTAAATACTGTAGCAAAATGAAATTACTTCACCAATTAAATGTTGTCCTCCATTCCAAAAAATAACAATATTGCTAAAAATCTTTGTTCAGAGAGAAATTATAAGAATAGAATCTGTGTAGTTACCACAAACTCTTTTATTTACTGTTTTATCAACTTAGTGCATATGTGTTTGTCCAGAAATGAGGAGCTACCCCAACAGAAAATCCTGGAATAGTTTGTGGAGGGATTTCAGGGATAAAAAAAAAAAAATTAAGACCTTTTCAACTGTCTAAAGAGCTAGGTCACAAATAGGGCATTGTAGGACAATATTCTTCCCATCAAAGTAACAAGAAACAAGGAAAGCTCTGTACCAATTTATATTTTTCGGTTATAATATATTCTGTGTCTGTGGTTCGTGTGTGAAAAGGATACGTGGCCTTGACTTTCTATTTCCATTTTTTTATACTGATATAACTCAGAAAACTTGCCTCTGAAATCATGGCATATCAGATGATTGAGTAAATAAATTCCAGAAAATATTTATTGACAATTTTGTTGTGTTGTTTATATAAATAGATGCATTTCCTCGTAGCTGTGGCTGTTTTCCTCCAGAGCTCAGTGTGCTAATCAACGTGATTTTCAGTTTTGAAACTTCCATAAAACTTCAAAACTTGAAGAAAAATCAAAACATTGCCAAGGAATAGGAGAAAAGGAATTTTTATCCCAGCCAAATGTAAGCACTGTGATTATTTTGAGTGTTGGCATAAGTAAACAACAACAAAAATCTTCATTATTCCCCTTTCTGCTCGAGAAGGATTAAAGTCCATAGTAGGATGTGCTTTAAAAGCTACTTTCATGCATTTTAATCCAACAAAATAGGTTATCACATTAGAAATGGGCTGACAAAGGCTTACAAGGACAAATGTCTTGTGTCTCCTGCATCTTCTCTTGGCAGTGACTGCTGGAGCTGCCAGGAGAAAATGGATTGAGAGGAGTGAGGAAAAGGAAAAGTGTGCAAAGATGGCTCATTTATTGCTTCACACAGCTGTTCTAGGCTGCTCTTTCTGATTCCAGGTGATTTCAAAATACATCAAATGTGTATGGTTTGATGATTAGAAAACTCAGAATAATTGCCATGGTGAAATTCTCATGGTGGTATGAAGTTAGAGGCTGCTAGAGTAGATATAATTTTAAAAGAAGGCAACCCAACCCTTCCATGTTTGTCTAGATATAACCTCATATATCTAAAAACATCACATTTGATACTGCTGCACATTTACTTCAGGTTTAATGGTCAAAAATGTTGATGCTGCTCTACAAAAAATAGTGGCATGTATGAGCAATCTAATAACAAAGAGCAAGCTGTGGTATGAGAATCTGTGTGTAGGGATTTCTTAGGGGAAAACCCAGATTTCAGGGGATTTTATAAAGGTCACAGTAGAAGTCTGTACTTATGGGTCATTAGAGAGATAAAGCATGTTCCATTAATATAAAAATAGAATTTGTTTGCAGTCAAAATAACTATTATGGGTTTATATATATGTAAGACTCTGGGAGAAGCCTTGAAAACGGCAGATCTGTCTTTTGATGTGGTAAAGGATCCTTTCCCTCAATTCTCTTTTGTCTCTCACCCAGTGGCAGTTCCTGCTGTAACCACGAGCTTTTTGTAACGTGTAACCACGTGAAATTTTGACGACTCCATGCCTGATGTTCTTCTGGAGTCAGATTAAAAGATTTTTTAATCCTGAGCCGCAGTTGATGCAGCATCCACCTCTGTTAGTAACGCCTCGTGCTGCCCCACGGGTGTGAGCACACTGAAATTTCCCATTCAGGTTGGATGCTCAGTCTCCCTCCCCTGTAGATATCACAACAGCAGGTCTGGTGAGAGCAGCTGAGCACATACTTTGCTTTATGGCTTACCTGGAAAGAACCTGCTTGCAGCTCAATCTGGGGGATTATTAGCTCAGCCTATACCAGCTTCATTTTTTTGCTTCAACAGCTCCACAGTTCAATCTCTGGTATGTCAGCAAATATATGACAGCTGTCACAAATATGCCAGGTTTAAGATAACATACCTATTTTCAGATCTGCTAACAGTCAGGTGCTGGAATTTGAAGTAGTTCAGATTTCTAGTAAAGCAGATAACGTGTCTGAAATTATTTGCATTTCCCCCCAAAACTGCAGATCTTATGTTGGAAAAATCCCCTGAATTCAGTTTATTGGAGTGTGACCACTTGAGTCCCTCTTTATAAGCAAAGCTTTCTCTTTGCCCTGTATTTCCACTCCAAAGATCACTAAAATTGCTGCTTCAAATACACCCTCCAGGAAATCAATAACAAATTAAGTTAGACTCAGTGAGATTTGTTGATGTAACTGAGTGAGGCTGCCAAAAATCTCCAAGAATAAGTCATTGATATCAGGATGGGAGCAGATCTATCCTGGGGGTGTCCAGGCTGCTTTGATACCTTCTCTTACATCATCAGGTCCTGTGAGAGCTGCCTCAGCCTTGGGTCCCTGTGATGCTCCGTGGCTGTACCTGCTTCTGTTTAAAGAGATTCAGGTCGAGCATGTGAGGTACCACGCGAGAATATTTTCATCTTGTGCTTTAAATAGTTCCAACTACATCTGGAGAATTCTTTCATGCTTGGCTCGGTTGTTATGGATCAGATTACAAAATATTTCCTTTCTTTTTGCTGGATGGTCCCTGTGGCTGTTGGGGGCCTGCAGGTTGTTAGAAGTTGGAGAGGTAATAGGTGCACGCACCAGAAAATCATTGAATATTTGCACACTGAGTTGATATCCTCAGCAGAGAAACCAAGGACCAAATTGACAGGGAAAAAAAAAAAAAAAAGATGTTTTCAGGAGGCCATTCAGAGCAATGAAAAAATCGGGCAG
>VZRR01012716.1:86625-111527 GCA_013398015.1 Oreocharis arfaki
CCCCGGCTCCTGCTGGCCACGGGAAGCCATAAAAATATGGATTTTTCCTTTTCGGTCAGTTCCATCCGGGATCCAGGCTGGGGGAAAATTTGGATTAGATTTTTTCCTGGAGTACGGAATGGGGCAAAACCCAGAGTGAAGATGACAGTGCCAGTGACCTCTCTGACTCAGAAAGGATTCCCATTCCCCCCTCTCCCTGCACACCACCAGAACTCATCCTCAGGGCTGAAGAAATCGACCCGCTTTGTTTGGAACACGTCCCTGAAACGGGATTTAAAGAATCCGAATATTACTACCCCGACTTCCTCCCACCCCCCTTCAACTCGTGGGACCTGAAGCAGCTGGCCATCTTTGTCCACGTGGAAGGGAAGATGGATTTCTGCCCCAGGCCCACGGGCTCCCTGGAGAAATACATCGAGCACCTGGTGCAGCTCATAAACAAACGAGAAATTGCACGCCATCATTTTGATTTAAAAATACATTTTTGGGAGATCAGAACCAGTTCTTGATGATTTAACAAACAGGAGTGAAACAACCCAAAATTCCCTGTGAATGTAATTTGCCAGGCACAGTTTGACAGGCTCCCACTAATTGCTGCACGTTCTCTGCACAATAAATACCAGCCTTAGAGTCACACTGTGACTTCTGTTTGGAATGAAATAATATCAGCTCTGAGAAATGGTACTTGATAACATCTTTGCATTCAGCTGTTAACATCTCTTGGTCTTTGGTTGTGAGAACAGCCAATCCTCCATGGAGGTCACAAGCTCTGAACTGCAGTGTCTGCTGTGATTCTTTCATTAACAGCACATCTCACCTCAGGAATTGAACACCCCTGAGACCAGAAAACTTTTAACTGGGGCACAGTCACACTACATGACTGTTGTCTCTGTATGGGTGAAGTCTGTCTGACAGCATCACCTGATTTAGCCTAATCAAGTGTCAGATCTCCTCAGGAATGAAAAAAGATGCATTTAGAGTCTCGTGAACATACATAATACCCTCTTTTTTCCTCTACAATGTTCACTCACACTAAACAGATCTTATGAGACCTTTTGTACTGACATCACAGAAGTAAATACGAAGTTTGTGTGTGAAGTACCTCCACACAACAGTTCAGGTTCACTTCCTGCAATTGTGTTTCTTTGCTGTCTCTAGAAAATCCCTTGGTCTTTCTGCATCTCTATATTTCTAATACACAGAGTGTGTATTTAAAAGAAGTAATCTTTCCAATATCCTTAAGTTCCGTGTTTCTCCGTGAATTTCTGATTTAATGAGAAACACTATTGGAAATTTATGGAGTTAAACTTCAATGTGTGGTTACCTAAATGCACGATTCAGTTGTATTTCCCAGCACCTTGGTTCATGACAACTTTCAGTTTGTTATTGACCATTGACAGACATTTCTTCTATTCCTGATCTCTGTGGTGCCAGGACCTGAATGAAGAGCAAGTTCTCTTTTACCCTGTGGGATGTCAAAAACACCTCCTTAGAGGCTCTGCCTCGCCCCATCCCAACATGTGTTGGGTTGAATTCCATCATTGCCAAGCCCTTCCCAGCACAGCTCCTCACTGGCTCTGTTTGAGGCACTTCAGGGGCCATTCAGACTTCAGGGGTTCAGGAGAACTTGCCACTGCCCTACATCAGAGAAAGATTCTCCCATCTACTTGGGGGCACATGAATCCATCAGATCAAGGCACCACCTGTGTATTTGGCTGGTTCAGCAATGCCTCCCTGCTTGAGCATGAGGGACACTTCCCCTCTGCCTCTCTTGGGAGTTCTGTGAGCATGGTTCAGCACAAAGTACCTTCATCCATGGAGTTTTACCTTTCAGAGCTGTCTGTGTGTGAGCAGGATGATGATTGTTCATTTTAGGGTTACACTGGGCTGGGGCGAACATATTCCTCCTCAGAACTATCAACAACATGTGTCAGATGGCTCTCAAAAAAACTGAAATGATGAAAACTGGCAACAATCATCATTCCTTCCTAAATTTATGTGCAGTAAAATAATTCTCTGTCTCAGCCTTTGTGTTCTTGGTGCGCTCTGCCAAGGTTAAATCGTTCGCTAAAAAGGAAAAGAAGCCCCAAAACACACTGGGGATATCAAACCAGTAGAAAAGAGATGTTCATCCCTTTTTTCTTGTTCTGACTCAGTACAAACTGACTGTTCAATAATAGCCTTTATTCTCATCTAAAAGGTGCTCAGGAGCTATGGAAATGATTTCTCATAATCTTGTCTTTTGTTTCCCTTTGCCTGTTTATATTGGCAGGCTTTCATTTATTAATTGGAAAACTGTCAACGTTTGTTAATGTAATATTTGAAACAAACATATAAATAATCTTAATAAGTTTGGATAAATGGGCTGAGTAATTATTTTTTTCTTTGAAAGTTTAATTAGAAAGGGATTTACAGAAGAGTTTATACTATCTGCCTGTAATAGGAAAACTTTGAATACAGGTTGTGTTCTCTGCTTGGTAATTTTGAATATTTCTGACAACTCTCTGGCATCCTGATAAAGCTTTTCTAGCACAACCTAGATCATCACAGGTCTGTCTCATGTACGGGCCTCAGACACTTCTTGATCTGCTGAAATGCAAATGCCGAAATATTGCTTTAATCTCCCTGTGCACCAAACCTCCGTAATTTTTACTCTAGAATAAGCCATTTCCAGCCTTTTGGAATTGCACCTCACCATCAATGGTTAGAGATATTTAAGGAACGTGTTTCTATCCTGGCTGAGATACAGCTTCAGCAAGTTTGCTTACCCTTGGAAAGGAGGATATGGATTTAGCACTCGCCGAGCTGGCAACCTGGCACATGCTCATAAATCAGGTCCTCTTCCATTCAAATGTTAATATTTGCACCAGCAATTCATGTGCAGATGGAGGTATAACTTGTACCCCCAAAATAATGCCCAGAATTTGAAATTGTGCATTTTATATGCAAGCGATTATTCTTTATCACATCCCATCTATCCCTGGTGATACACCGGGAAAAAGGAGCAAAAAGGCACTGCAAATTTTTTAGATCACCTCTGAATAATGCAGCAAACAGGTTTAGGTGAACAAGGTAAAAACCCATCATTCAGCAGAGTATTTATATGGCTAGACGCTGATCATTCCCAAATTCTGGACGAAAGAGTATTTCCATATTTTCTTACAAAATTATCTTTTTCTGGCTTTTAGAATTGTATATTCTCTGCTCTACAATTGGTCCATCTTCTTGGCTTCTTTGTTCAGCTTTTGGGAACCTGTCCAGCTCAGATTTAGACATCTGTGATTTGATACAGTGAATATTTCCCTGGAAGCCAAAAGGAAACAGCATCATTTCATAAAACAAGGCATATGCATAACCCACTGCAAGTTTGTGGCCTTGATCCCAGAGATGATTTCCAGCTTCACCTGGGTCATAGATGTTTATAATGACTGCAATTAATATTTGCTTTAGTGGGAAAAGGATTTTTCCACCTTCTGGGAATCTACCTCTCTTTAAAACATGGAAGCCCAAAGACACCAGGACCACCTTTCAAATAAGGCCATCCTCGATGTGCTGTGAGAGAGCAGCAGGGTGATGGTTACAGCTGATAACTGCATAGAGGTTGTTGAAATTCTCTCTGATACCATCACAATTCCAGGAATAAGAGCTGAAGTTTGTGTTTCTCAAACATTTAAAGTCAGAGGACTGGCTAAACTTTTGTAAGAGTATTGCAAAACAAGTCAAATAGCTGCAGGTGCTGTTGGCTTGTTGGCACTGTGCTTTCTGTCCATAAGCTAAAATTCAAACATCCATTTATGGCTTGAATTTTGTCCCATTCTTTTTCCTTGCTTGCTTGTGGGAGTTATAAAGTGAAAAGCAAAAAAAGAGGGCTTTGTGGATCAATTCTGATTTCTTACAGGATGTCACTGGGGTCCAGAAAAAGGAACAGTGGCTTGCCTTGCTTCTCTTTTTTTCTCATGATTTTACAGTTCTGAAGAAAATCATTAGTTGCTGGGTTTTGCCTAAAATACAGGCTGAAGCCATACAAGCCAGGCAAGGGATTTGTTTTCACCTGTTCCAGGATGAGGAGTATTGTGTTTCCAGTCTGACCTGCCTTAGGAACCAGGTTCTATTATGTACCAAGCATCCTCAAATTCTGTTGACACCAAAGAGGACTTAGATCTCCCTGCACCTTCCCAAACCCAGCCCTGGGTTTTTAAGTCCCTGTGCAGACCCCAGTCTATCCCTGTTTGATGACTGCTCCTAACAACTCACAGCATCTGCTACAAGTTTTTAGCGAGTGAGCGAAAGCGCTGGAGACAGAAAAAGGAGGCTTAAAATCCACCTCCCTTACAGGAAGCAGATCCTTTCAGGTGTGAGATAAATGGCAGCTGCAGTGAAACCTTCACAAAAGCTGCAGCTTAATGAGAATCCTTCAGGCAGAGCTGCTTACTAACACCCAGCTCCAGCCCTTCAAGGAGAAAGGTGGGAATAGACCGAGTAACAATCGTGGTATCAGCCTCTGCCTGGTAAGAGATAAAAAAGAAAGCCTGAGCACAAGATTTCCTAAACTCCCCGAGTAAGGAGGCCAACGTGCTGGCAGGAAAATTCTACTTCTTCTACTGATTTTGTTCACAAGACCCATTCAGTTAATTTAACACCGCAAAGAACTTGGAGTGGCACGAAAAACAACCACAGAACACTTTGAGAGTGGTTGTTTTGCTGAGGAAAAACATGAAGGTTGGATCCTGGTCTTGCTAGGAAAAAACCAGGTCGATTTGGCATAATCTGCTTGATATCATCCCTGTACTTCAAAAGAATTAAATATTGTTTTCTTGGCAGAAAAAAACATAGCAGCAAAAGAAGGCATTTTTATCTAATGGCAATAGCAAAAGACCAGGGACACAGACAAATCAGTGCTTTGAATCAATCTTGGTGAAAATATGTTCAACATCGATACGAGAAAACCTCCTCAGTGAAGGCTTTTACTGCACAGCTCTTCCATCTGCTAAGTGGTAATCATGATATGCAAAATACTGAAAGGTTATAATTGAAAATGTCTTTGGATCATCACTGGTGGCAAAATTTGTTTGAGAGTTATCGGGTTAATCTAATAATGCCTGTAAGGAAAGCATGAAACCACATTAGAGACAAAGCTGTGATTACCTCCCTTCCCCACAAAAGAAGAGATGAATATAAACATTTTTGGAGTTTCTTTCATGGTAGATTAGGAAATAAACCATCATGCACGCTGAGTATTTAAGAATGCGACTAAATTAAATTTCTGAAACAGAGGAGGCAAAATAGTGTATGGCCAATAGCAGCTATTTTAGAAATCTAATTTCTTGAAGCGAGATAAATGCATAAAGTGTTCTGCTCAAGCTTATTAAGCATCTTACTACATTTCCCTTCTAGTATTTTTTGGCTATGATTTTTAGCAATCAGTAGTAATTTGGGCTGCGCCCATTGCTTGTGTTTTCAAGTTGAGACATCTCAAGAAAACATCTTTTTTAAAAGGAACTTGCACTGTGTGTGGTGGGTTTGTCCTCAGCTACTTATATTATTGTTATTACTTTATCTCTCATAAACATGTTTAATGCACCTCTGTGATCTCTTGTGGGCAATCACTTGGATCTTACAGGGGTATCAGCCATTTGGGGATCTCCTTTAAAATTTCTCCTGGCTGCTGTTCCGTTGCTGAACATTAATACAGCACAAAAGGCAGCTGTGGATCTTGTTCAGTGAATATCCACGACATTCCCTTGCTAATCCTTCTTCTGAGCAGAGCCACCAAAACTCAATCTCCCCTTTAACCTTCTCCTTTGCAAGAATACAATAGCCTAAATTGTATTATTTTGTCCCTGTGCAGTGTAGTGCTGGCACCTTTTGTCAAAGGGCACCCACAAAAATGTTCCTTTTTAGCTTGTAATAAATCCTTTGTCCTCAGGATGAGTGTACTTGCAGACAAGGCAGAAGAGGAAAGGCTTTAGAGTATCTCTCCTATCCTTTGAACAGAAATTTTCTCCGATATTAAGATGCAGTTCCTGGAGACAAAATCTCTGAGTGTGCTTGGGGGAAGTACTTGCACATGTTTTTGAAAAGTATGCAGAAAGAAATTGAATGGAGTTGACCTAAAACTGTTCCCTCTAAGACCGGGGGGGTTTATTGTTGAATTTAGTGGGTATTGAGTTAAACCAAAACAGTCTTTTGAAAATCTGGCTTAGAATTTCATTTCATGATGTGGATTTAGCCGGGCTGTTGACTTCAGAGAGCCGTGTTGTGAGAGCCTTGTTGTGGATGCTTCGTCTCTCCAGAACACATTCTCCCAGTGACTTCTGTTCCACAGGCAAGCAAAGAAATATTTATTAAAATCCCTGATGTATTATCTGTAAAAGTGAGTGGTTTTCCCCTCATGCAGCTGCCATTCTGACCAAAGTAGACCAGGCAGCTGAAAGCTGCCAGAGCCCCTGGACACTTTGGGATCCAGCAGGGCTTGTCCCACACACACCTCAGGGGGACAGGGATTCAGACCAGGGACGGATCAGAGCAGCCACGCTGCCTGGAGAATGTGCCTCCTGTATCCTCCTTCAGCTCCCATTCGTGGCAGGCAGATTCTGGCGCTGCTTGTTGGTCACTTTTTCCAGGAGCTCACACGGAGATTTAAAGCCTTCCTTAAATGCCTCTATTTTGGGAAATCATGGCCTTCAGTGTTTTTCTTTTTCTTTTTTCTAGAATCACAGAACTGAGAACAGAACCCACGTCTGCTGAACCATGGAATAAAATTTATATCCATTTGAAGGGCTAATATAACAAGGTCATGAGAGTCCCCTGAGAGATTTTCAGTGTATCCTCCAATCACTCTGAAATTAAGACACGATAGCTGAGCAGCTTGGACAAAGTGACTGGGCTTGCTGGAGCCATAGATGTGACTTGAAGGATGGAGAAATTCACAGCTGTGAAACAATAGGTTTTTCTAGCCAAGGAGAAAAGATGACAGCTGAAAGATTTGTCTTTTAAGCATGACATGGCTTTTCAATAAAAATATTGGTGTCTCAGTTGGGTGAGGTGAAAGGGTTGGAAAAATTTCACTAACACCCTTTTGCCTCCTGTTACCACAGTGTGAACTTAAGGTTTTAATGTTATTTATTGGTGACTCATCACATGTGCACCTGATGCTTTAAAAAAAAATCAAGACAAGTATTCCTGTCCTCTAGAAGTTATAACGCAAATTCATTATATTTTCTCAGTGCCAGGTGAAGGGAATCATGGTGGAAAGGTTATCACAGTCTAGAGAAATGGTCATTTTGCACACCTAGATGTCAGAGAGCCCTAAAGTTATAGATGAGTGTAGAATAAAGCCCAGTTTGGGAGTATTATCAGCCTGAAATCCATCAGATAGAATTTCCTATGAAACATCTCTGGTTTTGAGATTCTTCTTACACATGACATTTTCTAAACAGCACCAGGCTTTCAGCAGATTATAAAGGAATGTTTTAGGGACCCATCACTTTATTTGAAATCACATGCACTAGAAATACTAAAATATTGAAGAAATATGGATTCTTGAACTAATTGGGGAACCATTTAGCTGTGGGTCTCTTTCTTGGCCTATTCCTGTGCGAGGTGCAACCACCCTGCTCTCCAAGTATTTCTTGTAATTCTCACCTGCTTCTCTGTAGATATTTTTATTTAGGAGGAAACAATGCTTTAAGGAAAAGACCTTAATAGAACCTCCTGAACTCAAATGTTTGAAGAAAATTTTTCAGAAGTTAAGTAATCTCCAGCTATTGTGACACATGAATTACATGATTTTTGCAATGGCTGTGCTAATCTTTTTCATTTTTATATGGAAGACATTTGTTTTAGCCTTAATCTATATTTTTTTTGTTCGTGGACTCTGCCCTTTTAAATATTTAAACATCTGAAAAAGAAACAGCCTTTTCAAGCTAATTGATAATCTAAGTAGCCTGGTCATAAAAAATAAACTGAAGCTAGCGGGCAGTTTTCAGGTTTTTCGTGCCCTCTATTTCATCTCAAATCTCTTAATTACAGGACCTCATCATAAAATATCCCTAACAGAGTAAGCCAATTAATTTTATACAGCAGCATAAAAACTACACAATGAGATGAATTAGGGTATTTGCCCTGCTGCAAACTTGCACATGAACCTGGCACCCTGGTCCTGATAAACCTGAGGTTTCCAACACATCCACCGGGGTTTGAGTTATTTCTTTCGTCTTATAATGCTGTGGGTAAATAACTTGGTGCTCAACAAAGTAGTAACACTAAAAAAGCAAAAAAAAACCACCTTAAAATGTCATTTTCTCAAAGATCTGTGCTTTTCTAGTACAATAACTGCATGAGTTGAATGGAAATTTGTCACTGAAACTGCAAGAAGAGTGGAGTGTGTTCCTGAAATTTCAGGGGAAATGGTTGAAGTTGGGTGAATACTGATGGTAACAGTAATAGATTGATATTTCCAATATGAAAATGAGAGATGGGACAGCAAAACAGCACAAAATTCAACATTTTACTACTACAGTAATCTGGGAAAGTTCAGATCTGGGGCTTGACACGAATTTCTCAGCTTTGACCCCTCCTAATTAAAACGTCATCTCACGTAACCGAGGCTGACAATGGAGTGCGTCTGGGTTGAACTCCCTGAGCTCTGGTCCTTCCTCACACTGAATGCTCTGGGTGGATTCCACCCCATTGTTGAGGAAATCTCTCTTACCCAGACCCTGTGTAACCCTTGGGTGGCTCCTGTGTAGGAGGGGACAGGAGATGCCACAAAGGAAAGCTCCAAACCCTCTGAACATCGCAGAGCCGCTGCTTCCCAAGGACCTAGGAAGGGCTGGGTGGCTCAAGGCTCAGGATGAGCCATCAGCTGCAGAATGAGACCTCAAAATCTGTCCAGCAGCACTGCCTGACTCAGCCACAGCCCAAAGTTACACCCCCAAAGCTAAACCCCCTCGCCCCCAGTAATTCTGTGTACTCAACCCTTTTGTGTTCTGTTTCTGTGGTAAATACAATAACAAATACTGAGGGTGAGGAAGAGGCTCATCTCACACGTATCTGTGCTAGAGGGTATGTTTGCTGTTTCAATAATAAACACAAATACATGTCTATGCACTCTCAAACATGTATATTTTAATTAATCCCTGCTCCTGGGTTTAATTTCAAGCTATTCTATCTCCAGAGTGTGGCTTATAGCACAGAGATAAATTGATACTTTGTCAGGGTACCCAAACATCTTCAGGAAATTGTAAATCAAGTGGCACACAGTGTGAGGTTTTATGACTCAGCCATTCCTACCAAATTATAAAGGGAACAATATATATACCTCTCTCTAGACTTGAGTATGCTAATGATTAACTGAGAATATTTTCTGAGTGATTTGTTACATTAAAAAGCACTAAAATTACTTATGCCAATAAGTGTGTTACAGTTAAACTCTATGTATTATTTAAACAGTTTGGTTACTGCTATCATGATTTATAAATTCAATATAAAAATGCTCAGATTTTTCACTGGTTATATTATTAGTCTCTTGATAAAAATTCCTTGCTTTTCTTCCATCTCAAGGGAACTTAATTTAAATATGAATAATGGAAAAAAAAGCCCACTTCCAGAAATTTAAACTAATCGTGCCTTTTAAGGCAGAGAAACCTTGGATTGAATTTTGGAGCTAGCATAAAAGAATGTAAATGGTAACAAATTGTCTTATAACTTGACGTGTGATAAAATGCTGTACGTGTTTGATGCAGCATTTGTGTTTTCAAAGTCAGATATGTATCTCAGTAAAATATATTTATGAACATCCTAATAGTTGATAATTAGTGAAAAAAGGTATAAATTGACAAATCTCAGAGGGGGAAAAAGTCTTTAAGTTATTTGCAATATTTTCCAGTCACATTTTCCAGTAATACTGAACTGGAAGGAAGTGCAAACACATGGTGGTGAGAAAGGAGACTCATTCTTTTTTAATTGCTGCAGCTTTGGGGAGATTTTATTGTGGGGAAGCTGCTGGAGCCCAGCATTGCCAAGGGAAGGGAGGTGACGTGGTGCCTGTGTGCTGCCTTACTGGAAAAAAGTGCACCTCGAATTGAGGGCAGTTTGCCACCAGAATCAGCTTTTCTTACAAAATCTCTTTGTCTTCAGAAGTTCTGCATGGAAGGACTTCAGGATCTAGAGGAGGACAGCCTCCAGTTAAAGTGGAAAGCAGTGAGCTGTAAGCCAGTGCTGCCCCAGCCACGCTGGTGAGCCACGTTGCTTTGGACACGGAGAAATTCTTTGGCCTTCTGGAGACACTGGGTTCTTGAGAGTCCTGACCAGACTCGAGGGTGCCACTGCACAGTGATCTGTCACTGCTGGGCTGGTCTGCAGCAAGGTCCTGGTGTTCTGGAGGTCTTGGAGAGAAGGTGGGCAGTCAGCAGCAGCACAGGCTGGCTTCTGAGTTCCAGCAAGGTGAGACTGCTTTCCACCATCCAGCAACTCCCAAGGTCATCAAGGCAATCCAAAACCAGCTGAACTTAAGGAAGGAGGAATATTAGAGAGAATTATCTGTAGGAGAGCTTTCATGCTGGGTTTGATACCAGACTCTTCCAAAAGGAACTGTGTGAAGCATATCCTAGAACTGACCTTGCTTTTCATATTCAGTGTACAGATCTCTGCACCCAAAGCTGTTTAATTCTGGTCAGAACATCTTTACTTTTTCATGTCCTCATGTCTTTTGATCTTTACCATCTGCTTTTCTATTGCTTTAACATGATAAATTGAATTGTTGGGATTTTCAGAGGTCAGATTGAGGTACATCCTTTCCAAGAATTAAAACTGTTTTGCTGAACTGAGAATTATTTGGTTTATTTTCACTGGAGCTTAAATCTGGCATGTTCTACAAGCGAAGAAGAGTGTGATCGGTGGTCCCATGTGTGGATGCACTAAAACAAACGTCAATAGTGGTTTAAAGTGAGTGCAGGCAAATACCCAATGGGTTAATTAGGCAAGTTCCATAGCAAGATTAAAATGAAGCTCAATGGGTCATGGAAAAATCGTTTTTGTTTATCCAAAACCAGAAGTGGGATTCAAATCTTGATCGTGAGTTTCAAGTAAGTGTTCAGGCTGCAAACAAACGACACATTATGAATAATTGAGGAAGGTCACTGAATGTTCTGGCTGTGCCTTGAATTCTCTCTGCAGTCCTGCTACCTGCTACACTGGCTTCAGTTTACAAACATTACTGGCACTTTGGCATCCCAAGTTTCTCTTTGTTTTCCCTTCTTCTCCCTCTCCAGGATGACTCACGCTTTTGTGAAGGTGTGGCACATGTCCACTGTCCAATCCTCACAGATGCTGCCCATGTATTTCCACAGCTGGGTGATAACATCCCTCAGGGTGGGAACCTGAAGATTTATCTGCTGCTGCCAAAGTTGTCTTGTTCCTCGCTCAGGGCTGGAAATGTGGCATCCTGTGTCTCCCTTCTTTTGCCTTTGTTTCCTCATTTCCAGAGGACATGGCACTTGTTAAGAGAATGCTGGTAAAGAAAGTCAGAAATCACCATTAATGAGCCTTCTGTATATGTAAATTCTGAAATGACAGCTTATTCTCTGGTATAATTAGCAGCATTATTTCTGCTACCCCGGATAAGGTTTTGTCAGTTCTCTTATCCAGTAAAATTTCTGGTGGAGCTTAAACCCCAGGAAATAGATCAATTTATGAGGAAGTTTTGTTTCTATACACTCAGTCAAGAACAGGATACTTCATCAAATTCTATTTAATGACATTCAGTTATTTTCCATTAGAAGAGGGTAAAAGAATACTTTGCTTACCAATTTGTCATTATATATTTTTTAGTTTCCTAATAGAAAAATGTCTGCTCCTATTAGAAAGTATTTGGCCATTATTTTTTAGCAGCTATTAGTACATTGTAAAAGACTGAAGAAGTAAATGGCTGTGACATTGTAGGTCACAGAGTTATTCTAGATAAAGAGAAAATATCCTGTAACCTATTCCCCGTGTTTATCCTTAAACATTTATCCTCCCAGAGTGCCAAATTCAAACATTAGTCCGTGGCTGTTGCATCCTTCCAGCAGCCTCAGCATCTGAACCCTCTGGCTGCATTTTCTGCTTGGAAATCCTGTCACTTCATCTTGCCTAACAGAGCAGGGAAGCCAGAGCTCCTCGTTAGCATACAACAGATCCTGGGATGAGGATGATTTGTGCAGCAGCGCTCTCAGATGAGCTGTTGATGATCCCCAGTGAGATCCCAGCAGAGGGAATCACTCCGATTAAGGACCACAATTCAACAACTGCTCATCTCACCTAAGATTTGTATGTCTAAAAAAATGACAGCTTGCTCTGGTGCTCCAGAAGCTTCCCAGCAGAGGGGTGGGTCCCTTCTTTCATCGCAGAGCTGTCTTAGGAAAACCGAGCCACAAAATGGGTTGAATTTCTTGTGTTTTACCTTAAAAATCTTAGGGCTAGGTGGCAAAAAGCACCTGTTCTGTTTGCCCTCGGCACATGTGTTGCTCTCCTTCGGGAAAGCTGTGCCCAGATCCAGGAGGGCGTTTTGGAAGCAGCAGATAATCTGGGAGCTGTCGATGATGGGTGGCTCCAGCTGATGGAGGTGGAGGAAGGGAAGGGAAGTTACAGCCCCAGTGTTCGTGGGGATGGAAGGAGAAGTGTCCCAGAGACTCCAGGGGACCAAGCACCCAACCTTGAAGTGAGAAATTCCCCCTGAGAAAAAAGGCTGGGAGGGAAATTGTTGCTTATGAACTTTTTTATATCTCTTCTGGTTTGCTTTCTAGTTTTCTGTTCCAGAAGTGTAATCAGCCCAGTTTGCATCCTGAAAATAAACAAGCCTTGGTGTGCTAACAGTAAGGAAAATGTCTTGATGGATCCACCTCAAAGCCCTGGCTGACTCTGGGAAGCAGCAGTTGCTGGGTTGCTTTGGGGACTGTGAACAGAAGCTGTGTGATCTGGATAATGGGGAACAACCATACATAGATTTCTGTTTAATATTTTCTGCTCATACAATTTTCACTCAAAATTGAGTATTTTGTTTGGCTTCAAACATTCCATGGGCAACTAAGGATTTGTTTTGTGGCACTTGGCAAGGAGCAAAGAGTCTAATTCCATGGGATGAGTCGAAATGATGAAATGCATTTTAAAGTGAATTTCTTTCTCACCAAAATAAATTCACCCTGTTGTTGTCACCACTCACATGGACTTCACTCCCTCACCTTTCCTTTACACAGACAGACACCTCTTACAGCCTTGAAAGCAAAACATGGATCAATGCTGTTTTCAGAACAACAGTTACACTCTTTCAGCTGATGTGTCACTCCAGAAGGTGCCATTTCAGATGTGATTAAACAAAGGAGTCAAACATGCCACAGTACATTAAGTTTGAGCCAGTCTTTGGGGACCTGTTGAGTGACAGTGAAAAAGAATTTAGCAAATCACACAGGGATTCAGGGTGCTGGTGGCTCTACATGGTGTTTTGGGCTGTTTTCATTGATTTCTTTGTGCACTTGTGGTCCTTTTTGGTTTTGAAGGTTGTTATATTTATCAAGTAATGGAGCAAACAGGCTGTATTAGTGGCTGTTTAGTGGAAATAAATAACCATATGTTTGTGAGCAGTCCTTTGGCTCCTTGCCATGCCCAAATTATGGTGAACAACCAATGCTTTGTAAGCTGCCACATGGTCCCTGCTCTAAATGCCTCAGATTAATTTGATCACTTACTGCGTGGCTTTTGATAAAGTAGAGTAATATGGGAATTACAAAAAATAGTAATGGTAGATTTTTCTTGCTTTAATTATTGATTTCAGGTCCATAAGTATTTATATGATTTGGGAGAATTCCTGGTTTGACTTTTAAGTTGCCAGACATGCTTTCTTTTCTTTCCAAACAGTATAAATATTGACTGTAATGTCAGTGGGTGAAGTCAAATGTTGGTGGGAAGAGCCAGTAGGAGAGAAAGGGATGGGGGTGGGGAGAAATCAAGAAATAATTTAAACACAGGTCTGGTTTTGAAGATTTATGAAGTCCACAAGCACATAAAGGTGACTCCACGGACTCCTCAACAGGATTTTGTGGGGATGACACCTGAATTGTTTAGTGTTCACTTTTCCTCTGAATTAAGAGAGGCTACTCTTCAAATTGTATTTAATAGGTCCTTATATTGGCATATGCAACAAACTCTAAATACAAAAAATGTAGAAAAAAATGTACATCATCAGCATTTGCAATAATTACAAACACACAACGCATCATCCTCTCTCCTCCCATCACTAACATACAAAGCTTAGAAGAAGCAGTAACAGCAGCAGGTTCTGCTGCATTCACCTCCAACCCCCATCCCTATTTTACACAAGCAGTGTTTTTAAGGATGTCAGCACCTGAATATCCATGCCTGCAGATCCTGAGGGATGCCTGTGCAGAGGGAAAGGTCTCTTGCACAGGCATTTCCATATTTCTCCAAACTCTGGAAGGATAGTTTCTCTTCTACAGATAGACAAAAGATTGTAAAATATTAATCTGCTAAGGCCACATAGGGAGAGATTTAATAACTGGGTCCAGGTCTCCTGATCTGTTCCCTCACAGGGTGGCCAACCCTTCTTTCCAAACACCTGCAAATGTGACAGTTTGAGGATGTAGATTAGGCAGCACTTTACAACCCCTGCTTTTCACTGCCATTGTGCTTTAAAAATACTCAGTTCAATATTCTTTATGGGTGTGTTTCTCCCCCTGAACTGCTGTGTCTGGGACATTGGTGGAATTAGACCTCCAGTAACTGCAGGTTTCAGTGTGGCTGTAACTATTTACTGAGCATGGAAAACGACACAAAAATGAGACCTCTAGAACGATGCCAGGCTTCATTCCACTCTTATTAAATGAAGGTTCATTTTTATGGAGCAGTTTGCTCAATTTTACTCCATATTAGAGGAGATCAATGAAATAATATGATATTTGACTAGAAGTGACACCTGGAGTTGTACAGTAATGTTTACTTTTCTTAGCAAGCCGACTTTTCCAAAAAGACTTTGATCCTGTTCTTGTATCCACAGACTCTGAGGAGTCAGTGCCTCTCAGGTACTTCAAAGTCTAACCTGGTGACATTATGGTTTAATAAATATATAGCTTTCCACTTTCACTTCCACTGACAGAATACTCTTTTCCCATTTCCTTTAGCTAACTTTCAGTATGCCTTTCAGCACTGAGCTGGCCTGTAGCTGCTCCCATAACAAGAAAATTTGTTCCCCTAATTTCAGCCACACTGTCTCTCAGGCATCAATTCATCACTTAAATTCGTCGTAAGTGCGTTAAATAGAACACTGAAATTGTTCTTGTCAAATAATCTCCAAGAAGTATAGAGTATGACTCTGCTACATCCTTGGATTCTGCTCTGACATTTTACACTGTCAAAATAAAGCAGACGTTCCCCTCCTCCCCAGTAAGAATTCTTTAAGCCATTAAATTACATTATCATTTATACATATTTTTATCTGCTGTATTTGCATGGCTATAGTTATGGATCTGTCAGTATTTTCACTATAAACCCCTATTTCCAGGGATTTAGACAGTAATTCTGCCTTAATAATTTGCTCCAGGCTAAAGCTTAAAATGCAAAGTCTCAGGCTGAGAATAGTATTTTTTTTTTCACCATTTTGAAAAGCAAATCATTCTGCCTGGCCTTAAGTATGGGAACTGCAGTTGTGCCTTCAGGAAGAGCTCCCTGGAGGGGGCTGGGGGTGCCCTCCCAGGCAGAAGATGAACCTGCTCAGCTCCACCCTCAACTTCAGGGTATCAAATGCTTCGAGCAAGAGAAACCTTTCCTACCCCTCCCAAAAAACCCTGGGGTGTCTCTGCAAGAGCCCAAAGATTGAGTGCAGCTTGCAAAGGTTTGTGCCAAATGGATTTAAAGAGGGGAGCTGCAGAGCAATAGCAATAGCTCTGGCAGTGCAGAACTCAGCACAGGTTTTTGGGTGGTTTTGTAGGGTTGGTTTTTTTCCCCACACTGTTCCCAGATAGCTTTTTCTGCAACTGCTGAAAACTTGGCTGTGCTTTGGTATTCAAGTGGAAGCAATCCCCATCTCTTGCCAGCTGCCATGGTAACAGCCTTGCCCTATTATTGAAAAATGAGTGTTATCACCCCAAAATCATGAGTGCCTTTGAAATGGTGAGATTTGAGGTCTCCCTTTTAAGATTTTTTGGGGGGGATGACACTATTTGGAGCTTTTAAGCATTCTAGTAATTTCAAACTTCTATTGAGAACATGCTTCTTGCTATGTGAGAAGCTGGTTTTATTTATTGTTATAATTAATAAATTAAATCTGGATTAATCAGATTCTAGGACCTATGATTTTAAAAAAAATATTTTTTTTAAAAAAATTGCAGGGCTTGAAGTAAAATTCAGAGTTGGCACAGATGATTTAAATACTTTCTGACACTTTACACATAATTGCTGTTTAATTTCTCTCCTCTCCCTCCCCCCATTTTCTCCCTCTTGTGAAGTGCCACAGACACAAGAGGCTACATTTGAGTTCACTGCCAGAGAAATCAGATGGAGGGTGAACAAATTGATCACAAGAAGAGAAAGCAGCCATTATTTGCCTGATAATTTTTGGTAATCAGCTATAATGAGAACAGAAATAGAGAAAGTTCTTGCTAATTACATCAAATTTTTTTGTGTGCAAAATGTTAATGTTTTCATGAGAGGCAGCAATCATTCAGAAGAAGAAAAGGGTGCATTTTCTTACAGTATTTGTTGCAGGTGGCTATTGTTTAAAGATGTTTCTTTGCACATCTCATGCTTGTTAATCATTTAAAATGATCTGCTATGATATCTAAATGATCCTGGTTTGCAGAAATTTCTGGAAAAAATTTTCCTGCTGTGAAGTTTAAAAAATGGGAATGGAGATAATGAAATAACTGTGAGGAATAAGGAAATAAGATTAGAATTGACCTTGCTGCTATGAAGACTCCTCTCAGCTCTTGGGGATGGGGAGGAGAAAAATCAAAGATGTTAACCTTATTCTCTCTCTTCCCTTGCCTGCAGAAGGCCTCTTGGCACATACATCACATTTAATCTTATTTCTCCTTCTTGTATATATTGCATTAACCTCAGTTTGCATTTGGCTTGTTTTCTGCCTTTGAAAATGATGTGTGGGGAGCTGTACCTTCCACTTGGCAGTCTCCAGCGATTCGGAGCTTAATTTTCACCAGAAAAATGATTTGGTTGGAGGGCAGGTCCAGTGGCCTCCAGGCTATCTTGCAATAGGTTTGGAGAATCCCCCACAGGCAGCAGCTGGCAAAGGGCTGGCACTCCCTGGCAGCACCAGGAGCCCGAGGAGCCTGGAACAAATCGGCTTCCAGGTCAGCTCGAGCTGTAGCACCATGTGTGGAGTCTTGCCGTGCTTTATGCCTCTGTGCAGGATGAAGACGTTGTTTTAGAGAGATGTGGTTTTAGAGAGATGTGGTTTTAGAGAGATGTGGTTTTAGAGAGATGTGGTTGTAGGACTGCCCACGGTTGGCAGAGGTGCTGCACTTTCCAAGCAGGTGCAGCAGTGGTTTGGGAGGCAGCTCGTTGGGCAAGTGGGAGACATCCCTGTCTCTTACTCTTGTCTTTGGAGGCTCTGCTGCTGTTGAATAATTTGCTGGTTCTCCAAGATTTTGTTAATTCTGTCTAAAGACAGAGTCCTTGGGAACAGCCCCATGACCTGGCGAGTGCTGCTCTTACCCCTGAGCCCTGGCCCAAAGCACTTGCCAGGGCTTGACCCTGTGGATCAGCAGGAAGCAAAGCAGACTTTGGAGCCTTCTTCCTATGCAGAATCTTGGAGAAGCCCCAAAATCCAAACCAGAGCCAAGCTGTGATGCCATTTAATAACAGAACCCAGGGTCTTACAAGGGCAGGAGGGATGCTTGTGCAATAACCTGCAAAAGCACCACTGGAATAGCAGAACTCAGTCCTGCCCAGGAAAAGACTCTGGTGGACTCTGAATTTTATTGGAAATCTCAGGACAGCTGGACATGTTTTTCCTTAGAGTTCCTGTGCTCCAGTGAATTTGTCTCTCTGATAACTGGGAAGATGTAAATTATCTCAGCCTTCTCTGCACCTCCCTTTTGTACTTCGTGTGTCCTGGAGCTGAGAATTTTGGCAGCAGGCAAAGATTTTGTCTTGCTATTTACTTGATTGCTTGATTGCTACTTCTTGGCAACAGCTCACTTACTGAGAAAAAGATCCTTGATCTGGAAAGTGTGTGTGTATACATACATATATATATTTCTTTTTTTTTTTTTCTCAAAATGAACTCATTCTAAAAGCAGAACTGAACAGAAGATTCAACAAAGTACCTGTCACAGAAATACTTTTGGTTTTGTCTTAGAAATGGGAATATACTTCATTGTGGTGGAGAAACTGGAGAAAACATGTTCGTATCATTCTATGTGTATTTAAAACCAGAAAACCGTAAAAACTGACATCTCCACTTCCCTCTGCATTGTTTAAGTGACATTAAATGCAAATCTCAAGCTAGAAAAATATCAAAAACAAATATCAACTTTTCTCAGTATTTGTAATATATTTATAGTTTTTCTAAACATTCCTACACCATGGAAATGTTGAGGCATATTTTTTCCTATACAGAAATACAGGGATGTTGTTTTCTGTAAGCTACAAAAGGAAGGACTTTCCAAGACAGATTTTAGATATTTAAGGACGTAATCTTCATGATTTTCTCTGTTATGCACACAAGAGCTTCTGCTGAGGCCAGTTATTGTTGTGACAGTCCTTCTCACGAAAAGAAAAATGAAACCTGCTGCATTTCCCCCCTGAAAAACCTGTAAGGCTGAACTCTTGCTTTTCATACCTGCTGAGGTAATGGTATTTTAGAGTGCTTCAGCTTTCTTTAGTGCTGCATATTGATTAAGTTACTCAATATTTGACAACATGAAGCTTCTTTTCCCAAGATATTTGTTGGAGAAAATCTGTTTTTCCATCTACAAGGAAAGGCACTAGACACGCTCCTCACTGTTTATTGTGTTCCTAAAGACAAGGTGTGCAACCAGCACTGGGTGGCTGAGCAAGGTGGGGTCTGCTGGTGCCTCACACCCAACAATTGCTGTCAAGCCAAGAAGCCATCATTTGAATAAAGTTATTTAATTCATGTTTCTCCAAAAATTTCGTGCAGAATTTTCTTTAAAAAGCAAATCAACTTGGATAAAATGATGATTTGATCCATTTGTGTTGGGTTTGTGCATAGAAAAACATTTGGGTTTATATCTTGCTTTTTAATTTCTCCCTTTTTCAATCTGAAGAGGTTCTTTGCTTCCCCCACCACCACCACATACAATTTTCCAAGAATTCGGTGGCCTCGAAGTCATTCTGTCAGTCAGCCCCGCTCACAAAAATCTGTAGGGTTCCATATTTCTATATACTTTAACTTCTTTTAACAATTTCCAGAAAAATAGCTAATGACCATCCTCACTTTGTGAAGGACAGAAAACCTTCTGTCAGCGTTCCTCTGGTTGCTGGGGTGAAAACTATGTGGAGTAGCTGCATATGAACTGTTGCAGTAACTTGTAAATTATAGATGAGTGCTGTGATTCCACATTCTGTAGCAGTCAGGTGCTGCATATGATCCTTTCTTCCACCCCTGCCTATTCCCTGACAAAATAAAAGATGGGCTTTCAGCACAGCCCCTCTCTTTTAGCTTTATTTTATCAATATGTCTAGGGGATATTAACTGATTTTGACTCCTTTGTAGCCCATGTGATCAGCACCTAAAGGAAGAGCAGATTTCTCTCTTTGTTTCTTTAAACAAATCTCTTGAATATTCTCCTGGGAGCCGTCAAACCTGTCTGCAGCTCCAGGTGACAGTGCATGTACCTGCTACACATTTTTGGGGGTTGAGCCAGTCCTTTTCTTTCAAGGGTGAGAAACCACACGACCTTCTCCTGAAAGCCCTCACAGAGAGACACAGCCCTGGTTCAGCACTAGAGACACAGGGATGTCTGCAGACATCCTGAAGGGCAGGATGGGAAGGTTATTTGCAATTTTTCAAGATGTTAAAACTACACTATGAATTAATTTCATAAACTTCTTCATGCCTGTGTGTGCAGGCTGACATAGTGGTGACTTCATTAGCCAGTCATCAGAGAGCTGTGACTCATGCTCTGGTGGCACTCAGCTGCATTGCAGATCTATGTATTAAGTAAGACTTAATTAATATTTAATTGGCAATTAGGAAGGAAAGTTTTGAAGAAGTTGATTTCCACTTTTTTTTCACCTTCTGGGCAATACTAGACTCTTAACCTCTAGTGATGGTTATTGTTAAGTAGGTTGAAAGAACCCAACAGGAAATACATAGAGAATTGAACTTTAAATGATTTGAAACAACCCATTCCTTCTACCTCCTCACCACACGTGCACAAATTCTTCCTTAAAAAAACAGCAAAAAAAAAGCTCTGTATATTGTTTACTATCATAAAAGTAAAGGCTGAAGTTTGATCATAAAATGTATTTCTGCATCAAGAAACCTGGCAGGAGAAATCAATAAAAAAGAATTGCTTGTCTTGGTTTTTTTTTTTTTTTTCCTTCCAAAATAATACTCAGAGAAAATATGATAACACATCTTGAAGGCAGGTCAGGAAGGGCAAGTTTAACTGAGCAGAGGCATCGCATGAACAAAGCGTGCGACTAATCCATGCATTCCTTTATTGTCTGGGCACTCTCTTTCCGTCTCTGTTGGAGCAAATTAAAGCAAAACATCTTTTAACATTTTATTTAACCAGCCTTTTCCACAGCCAGTGCTCACCACTGGAAGAGCAGGATTTCAGTGATTTGCACAAATTTAGGGGTGTTTGTTTCCACTGCCACTTGTTTGTGAACACTCGTGGAACGGGTGGCTCTGACTGCTGTGGTGGAAACAACGGCAAGCGACAAAACCCTCGAGGGCAGATTTGTATTAAACTTCATCACTTGATTTGGGGTTTGCTAAGACTACTGTATGTGTGAGAAGCAAGGGATTTCCTTTTTCTTTTGTGGTGTATTTTTGGCATTATATGTAGATTATGGACATTTTATACGACACAAGAACGCAAAGCATGATACCTCGCGCAAAAAGGGCTGAGTTCCACTTTGGACAGCTTTGCCAAATTCATCCCCACGCTCTTTCTGTTGGCTTCACAATCTTTTCTTGAGAAACAATTGCTTCTTCACGTGGAAGCAGGTATATTAGTGGCAGCTCCAGGCTCTATGCAGCATACAATTTTGGAAGTTTAATTTAGACTTGGAGAAATGAAAAACCGCGGAAGAAAATTTGTGGGGGTTTTCATATATTGCAACACACTAAACCATATTAACTTTATCCAATGACCTTTGCTCAGCCTATGGTTTCATTTTGTGGAATTGCCAACACCAAAGCTAAAGAAATCCATAGGAAGATAGAAAAGGTGCATCATAATAAATGCAGTCACCTCACCACATCCAGTTTCCCAGGACAATGATTAACTTTATCCTTCAGAATTTTTTTATTTCAGATTAGAACTCAGTTCCTTGAGGTGAAAACTCCTTTTAGTAAACACGCAGCTCATTTTAGATGCACTATAAAAATATTAAAGCCTTGATGGTTGGGATTTTCCCTTCTCAAGTGCTTGCAGACCTTTTGGCATTCTGTAATTCCAGGACCTTGGCAGGGTATTAGCATCCTTATATTGACAGCTAGAAGTTAAAATAGAGAGGAAAGTTTAAGCCCAATGTTTGTGGTCACACAAAACCATCCTCCCCCATTGCATATGCAGATTTCTAATGACTTCTTGCCAATAGGGTCATGAATCCAAAGCTAATGAAGACTTTCTCTAATGGTGGTAAAGAGTTTTTTTTTTTTCATTACTCCTAAATTTCAGTGAGGATTAAGCTCCATACAGAGCCATGGAAGCCTGCAGAGCTTTAACTACTCAGCACTGGAAAAGCTTTGTTTTGCTGAATAGTCTTTCTTGATTTGGTACGTTTCTGATATGCCCTTGAAACTTCATTCACAGGAAAAAAAAGTAGAGAAAAATAAAACAGCAAAATTTTAATACACCTGCAGTGAGTTTTAATGAAATTCAGCAAAAGCACTGTGAACATGTCCTAAATTAGCTAAAATATTCTGTATGTGATCCTGATGTTTTAATTAAAATACCCCTGAAAGGATTCAGTTAGTTTGGGATTCTGTGGAACTACTGAAAATTAACTGCGGACACAAATTCTTAGAGGAATGACAAAAACGTTGAGAAAGTTGCTTGTCATGATTTTAGCAAAAACATGTGATCATAACACATTCCTGTAGTCTGCACCAGCTATTTTGAACGAGGCAGGTTCCGTATTTGTCTCTTTTTCCAGTATTATTGAGCCTATTTTGCCACGTCCTAGAGCAGCTTACGGGGTTGGTCATTTCCTCCTTTCAGATTAATCTCCTGTCTTCTGGCAAAGAGAACAGAAATACAGAAATAAAAGCATAACACTCTGCTTTCTTTGGAGCTTGAAAGTAGGTTTAAGATTTATTTGGCTCTTGATTATCAGTTTCATATATTTTAGAGGTTGTTTTCATTTGTTCCTTGGAGTCTGAGTTTCATCATATATCACTGTACGATCAGTTGATGAAATGATTGAGAGGAAAAAAAGCAATGAACCAGCCTTTCAAAACTGTACGTCTGCAAATCTGCAAATCTTGAAAGAAGCTAAACAAAAGCTAAACTGAAGGGGAGGACCCTTCTTGAAAGAAAATTAAATGGCATTATGGATACCATTATTTTCTAAGAAACTATTTTTTCATACTGAAAAGAAACTCTTTTGAGTGGTATAGTGCATACAACTTCTGACAAAAGACTGGAAAGCAATTTAAAATTTCCCAAAAAGACATATGACAATATATTCCAGACCTCTGAAAACTGGGGTGACGCTGTGGGGCGCTTAATTATAGACCAAAGTTTTATCAAACTAAGAGAAATAGAAAGTACTAGACTAAGTATAAAGCTGCAAAGAACGTTCAGTGGTTTAATTCTCAGAGAGAAGTAAATTTTTTTATTCCTTTTTTTTTTTTTTTCTCAAGACCAGCTGCAGGACCACTGATAAGAAGTGCAGGGGAATAACAGCCTTTGGGCTACTTGTTCCATTATCTCTGGATGAAGATGCCCTCGATTGTGGATGAATGCTATATCCACCTCTATGTGAACACAGGGAAAATACTTTTCAGAAGTATTTTAGACTGAATAACAAATGAACATGTATTTTCAAAAGACTTTTTAAATAAGGAAGTAACGTCTTTGAGGGAGGACTGATGTTTACCCCTATAACAAAGTGTAGGAAAACCCATGTCCAAAATCTCTGCCAGCTTTGCCAACCACAAAACTCATCTACAGAGCATGAAAATGCTGCAATTCACTCCCCATAGGCTGGGAGGGGATATTACCTGCCCTCTGTCACTCGTTATGGCTGTGCATCAGGGAGTGTTCCAGGCCTCCTGGCTTTCCTTTCTGTCAGCACTTCATGGCTGAAGATTCATTTCATCAGCCAACTGGAGAAACATCCCCAAACCAGATTTGTCATAAACTTGGCAGGAACCTGAATCTAAAATTCCTGTGAGTGTTATTCTGTATGTTAACGAACCCAGCACACCTCTGTGTTGAATTTTAATGTTTTATTCACCTTGAGATGGGGAAGCTCAAAGGATGTCTCACACTCAGGAGGCAAATGTCCCTTGCTCTTCTCTCTGAACAGCCTTCCACAAATTTCAGCTTAGCACTTCCTGAGAGCCACATGGCTGGAAGCCCCAGACGATGACATCAGGTGGAATCCATCATGCACGTCCTGATGTCATCGCTCTGGGGGAGGAATCACTGCAGTGACGTGGCAGCCAGCCAAGGGCCATCCAGCTTTTACCTCAAGGGAACCTGCACGCTGAGAACATTCCAAAAGGAGTGTGCATCAACTTCCTCTGCTCTCCAAAAAGCAAATATCCCTACGGGACATCCAGTGGATTTTCTCTTTAGCATCTTGTTCTCTTTCGCATCTTGCTCTCTTTCCACTCCCTGTCCAGGCTTTTATTTTCCGCCCATCCTACCCTCTCTTAACGCTTTTCTCACTTCTAATGTGCTTGTGTCCCTTTCTCCCCCCCTCCACCCTGCTCAGTAACTCCTGTCCTGCTCCTGTCCCTCGGGCCCTGCTGCTAACGTGCTCACAGACCCCTCCATCCCTCTGCTGCAAACTTGAAGCTGAAGGAAGTGACAGGCGGAGTGGACAGCTGGAGTTTGTCTGACATGACAGCTTTCCCCTGTGCCAAAGATTAGTATTGCTGCTGTGGTGGTGCAGCCAGATATGAAATACAACCACAGCCTTTCCCTGAAATATGCCCAATATAAATTCCAAGCCTTGGGTGAGAGAAAAGTTGACTATATTTGATGCCATCTTTTTTTCATGAACATACACAATCCATATATAATTTTTATATCCAAGCTTTCTTCCAGCCTTCCCAGTCGAAGCAGAGGCCTTTAGGCTCAAAGTGAATTGCACATATGTAACTTTTAAAACATGGTTGATATTCTGTGTGAATTGGCAAATAGTGACAGAAATTCCTGCATCATGATTTAGCACAATCAGACAGTAGCTATCAGTGTTTACTCTAATCAGGAAAATGAGCTAATCTATAGAGTCATAGAACCACAGAATTTTTAAGGTTGGAAAAGGCCTTGAAGATCATCAAGTCCAATGGTTAAATTAATCTTTAAAGGAAAAATATTTAATTTATTAATCTATGAATATACTCAGTGGGCTACAATATCAAAAGGCAAGATGACCTGGATTTTGTCACTAACTATAGTTATAGACATAATAATAGTAATAGTAATAATAATGATAATAATGATAATGATAATGATAAT
>VZRR01012716.1:111580-189503 GCA_013398015.1 Oreocharis arfaki
TAATAATAATAATAACAACATCCAGTTCTACTAGATTAAAAAAAAAATTATCTAGTGTGTAAATGTGGGAAAAAACCACAAAAACTTCAACACTTTGTGTTGTAACACCTGCCATTGCTCATGGCTTGCAGCAGCAATAATCTACCCTGTATTTGGCAGTATTTTATTGTTTGGTATGACAATCGTCATGTTCCAATTCCAGAAAGCAGCATTTGACTATTGTCTGATTGACAGTAATATAAAACAGCACATTAACTTTATTTTATTTATTTTATAGAATTCCACCACAAGGTAAAATCAGAATCTGTCCCATTAAATAGGCATTGAAAATCTGGACAAAAATCTCAAACCCATGAAACAGGTGAAAGCTTTAATATAAGATCACATGGTTTTCACAATTATTTTGGATTAATTTCAGGTTTTTTCCTGTGTCAGTCTGAAATTTCCTGGGTCCGTCATGACTGATCTAAATGAATAACTAAAATACTGAAGATTTATTGCCAGAAAAGGATTTCTGTTTTCCAAGTGATAAGAATGGTATGACACGTATTGATCTACTGAGGTGGTAGTAGTCACTGAAAGACGGATCTCTCCATTTATTTTTTTGTCCTTTTTGCTATTATTATATTTATTGAGAACATGTCAGAACAATTGGCACAAAACCTTGAGATGCTGATAAACTGATAAGCCGTGCATGTATCTGAAGCAGGAGTTGATCAATGCGTATTAACTAAGGTTATTTGGACAAGGAAATGTAATACCTTCCACATCTCCTCTTGGAAATAAATTTAATAGTCTATCTCACCTCCCATGTGAGTCTCAGTAATCCCCTTCAGTTATTTTTTTCCCAATTAATTACAGCCTTTTAGATGATGAATGGAGTCTCTCTCATGGGGACATGAAGTCAGAGCATTGCTTGGGAAAATTCTTCTTTGAACAATGCAACCTCACACACAGATTATTTCTAAGCAGATTTTTTCCCTGTGTCACACTCATTTTAATGCATATTTGGAGACTCCAGAATTTATTCCAAGCCAGTTTAGAACTAAATTAAAGGAGGGGAAGGAAACACCAGAAGGAAGATTTCATGCAGTTTGTCAGTGTAAGCTCCGAGCTATTGAGGATTATTCCCTTGTTTTCGTGGGGGTTTTAGGATCTTTATTGTGATTTAAGGAGGAAAGTGAACAGGATTTTTTTTCTGTGTTCTTTTCTGTTCATGTGAGCTCCCTTCCTCACTGCTCATTTACAATGCTCGTTTGGAGAACACACAACAGTGGCAACATTTAGGAGCAGGGAAGGATTTTAATTGTAGTCTTCCAAGGCAATGACAATGACGACAAACATAAACCATTCTATGTGAATTATGTTACAGCAGAGACTCTCACTGAGGAATAATGAGGAAGCAAACAGAAAATATTTGCTGGAAGGCAAAATTGGAGACAGGCCAGATCACAGATTTCTATAGGATCTTTTTCCTTAAGCCATATACCAGCCATGCTACAAATACATCCCAGAGCAGGAATTAAGTGCTTAAGGAGGCCGTGCTAATGGGGATGATTTTAGAGCACGAGAAGCTTGGATGTTTGTGTTTCAACACCAGTAAAAGAGGCATCATTTGGAGTCCACTGAAGGAAATCTTCATGCAGACATCTCCTGACAGGCATGAATATGTGGTGTGCATAAATAAACGCATACAGTGCAACAGAATTCTTACGGAAATTGCCATGTTGCAGAGAATGTATTTTAAAAATGCTCAAGGTATCAGAAGTGCATCACCCCCTGTGCTGTTTAGCTGCGCCTACGATATTGGGGGAACACCTGACATGTCAGTGTTCCTACTTCTGTCAGTGGGCCCCACTCCTGGTGTTACTGAGTCAAACTTTTGACCATCACAGGTAATTTCTCCCTTTAGTACCAAGTTACAGGCCTGAATTTAATTTAGACTGCTCGTGTGATCAAGTTCATTCAGCACGGACTTCACTTAATAGATGGGCCACGGTTACCGCATTGATTTGCATAGAAATTAGAATTGATCAAAACCAAATTATTGATTATTTCAAGTTGAAAAACACCCTCTTCAACCTTGCATTCTCACAGAGCACCTCCTAACTGATGAACTTTTACCGTTGCAGAACTGGTAACACAATAAATATTGTTAGGGTGGGGTTTTCTGGTCATTTTGAACATTGTAGAAAGGATAATAAGTCTGAATCACAAGAACTTCCCTTTAAATGCTATGAAGACCTGATTGTGCATTCTGATATTTTCAACATTATCTGGGAATGAAAAAGGCTCAATCTTCTGCTTCACATTAAAAATGTGGTTTTCCATTTAAAAATTAATTAGAAATATTCCTCTCTCTTAGGTTTTGTTTGTTGGTTTGGTTTTAGTGGTCAGATTAATTTGTTTATTAAAAGTCCCTTACAGCACTTTCCTACATTAAATTGCAGTGAGTTTTCTTCCTCCCAACTCTTCCAATTCTTTATCTCTAGTGATACAAAACTCCTCTTCCCTTGCCTCCTCTTTTTCCCTGTTAAATGCTTTTTATTTAAAGAACTCACGAACAATGGCATTTATTGGAGAGCTCTGAGAACAAAGTTTAATTCTCAGCTCTGCTGTGTGATCCCTTTATGACACTGAACAAGTTAGTCAGGCTCTCTGTGTGCTGCTCCCTATATATAAAAGGCAGATAATAGCACTTTCTTAACTGGCACATCTTAACAACGAAGGTATTAAAGGTTATGTGTACTTGTGCTGAGGCATAGCCAGAACTTTAAAATATATACAATTTTTGAGGCAGGTTGACAGCCATTTCCTTCCTTTTATTTTACTGCTAACCTCTGCAAGGTTTTTCTTCTCGCTCCCTAAGAAATGTGCTTGTTTTCAGAATTTGCTGCAAGTGCCATATCTGATTACAGGTATCAGAGATCCAATTATGAAATGGTCTGATTTAGAAACTGCAGAAACAGAATTCCAGAGTCACTTTTCTGCTACTTAGTTTCCATCTGAGGGAAGTCTGTACAGATGGGTATTTTGTGGGAATTCAATATCCTGAATATTACTTTGATTTTCTTTGGGTAGAGAGGAAGAAGATAAGTTCATTAGTATTTACTTTGCTCCAAACCTCTCCTGCAACGACTTTCCTTTGGTTATTCAGGTAGGTGATTTCTTTTTTGCCTTTTGAGCCACATTCAGGTCATCCAGCTCCCTAGTAATTTGAATACCAACAAACTGGGTCTTTCTGACAGCCTGAGCTTGACAGGCTGCTCCAAGTCCCTCCACTGAATTGTTGGTCTGTCATGTTATTTCCCCTAGAAATGGTATGAGAGCTGATAGCAACCTGAATACCTAAAAATAGATGGGCAGAATAGGCCTCAGAATTTGTAGCTGGTATTTTATCATTGTGGCTCCCTCTGCCATTGCATGGTGCAGTGTGAGGGCTTAAAATAACTAAGTACCATTCTTGTGCCAAAAATATAAAATGTCATCTAGCATTACAGGACCCATTTCAGCTATGGGCACACTCCTAACACTTCCTTCAGCAGAGCTAATTCCAAAGACTGTAAAGAGAGAAAACTCCTGCAGGTAACCAAATTTATCCTATCCAGAGAGACAAATTTATTAAACTGGGCCAGATATTGTTCTCCATCTGCACCTCTGGCTTTGATTCTTCTAAACTCTCCGTGTGGCCCAATATCCCGTATGGTCCCTACAACAGCTGCTTTGTCTTCCCACCACAAGTCAGGGATGCAGTAAAAGGATAAATTCTGCCTCGCCAACTTGTACTTTCTTATAGCCACGGGCTAATTTTTGTTGTTCTGGGGGGCAGTGATGCATATAATGCATGTACAGTAGATTTGATGAGCTGGAGGCTTCTGCTTCAGATGGTGTTTCAGGAGTTGTTTCACTGCTTTAATGCAAACAAAAGGTTTCCTCTTTTTGACAGAATGGGTGTCGCTCTCACAGATTTTAGATGCCTCTACTGAAAAACACACCGTGTGCTGGAATTACTTTATGGAAAACCAAGCAGCAATTTTTAATCTGAAAGATTAAAATTGTGTTGTCACTTGTTTACCAGTTTGCCTGAGCTGGAATGGGCAAAACCCATCTGAGTTCTCATCAGCTTCAGCACTCTGGTAATAACCAGAGAGGGGAAAGGGAAGAATAAACCCAAAGAGCTGTAATACAGATCTAATTTTAAATCAGATAGAGGGATTATTTTAGCTCTTAAAATATCATACTCATATCCTGAATCCACTTTACTCTTCCTGTAGCTTCCTCAAGAGCCATTCTGGCTGCTTGGGCTCTGACGGAGCTCTGATGGAGGGGAAGCATGGTCACTGACACCTCAGGTGTGTCCCTGCAGGGGAGGGGGATGTGGAAAGGAAAAGAGAAATTCTCTCTGCTGCCAAGGGAAATGCTTTTTGAACACTTTTATTCAGTTCTCTGGTGCTTGAGAGGCTTGATTGAGCTCTTCCTCCTTCTGTATTCTGACCCTAATCCAGTCTGGATTATCTGCCATTCCCGATTCCAGGTATGATCCCATCCATGTTTTTCCCCATTTCACGTTCTGGCTGTGATCCAGACTGAGTTTTTCCCCATTCCTGATTCCAGGCCCGATCCTGCCAAAAGTTTTTTAGTTTGTTTAAACTTTTCTTTCTCCTCTTGGAAAAGCACAGTTCTCTCTTGCAACTGTCAGATGTTTTTCCGTAGTAAGGAATGAGCTAAGAACTGGGCAATGTTTATTTTATCATGAGAAATAATTAGCATGTAGGAGAGTTGGGCTGTCATCAATTTTTATGCCCATGTTAAAGCAAAATGAATTGCTAGAAAATAAGCGAAAATAACATTTAGAGGATCCTGTGGCATGTGTATTTTTAAAACTTTTGCTTTCAGATAGTTTCACTCAGGTCCTCACTTCATCCTTTCTCCTCTCATTTCAATTGTTTTGGAAGTGCCAAAAGCATCTTGTTTGATTTAATAAATGTTTTGTCAGTCCTAGGCAGATTGTTTGCAGAGCTGCAGTTCTCTTAGGTATGTATTTATGAAGTACATAAGCCTGTTAGTGATGTTTTCTCCTTTATATTCTCTCGTGTTTTGTATTTCTATAGAGCTGAACAGAAACATTCTACCATGATAAAGTTGGGCTGGTGGCTGACTCACCACCTTTCTCCTCCTCCTGAACTGCAATTTTCTGTGTTTGCCTTTTTTGCTCAAGTTTGGCAAAGACAGTGTGATTCTGCACTTCACACACTGTGCTCCCGAGGTAACGCTATGGATCATCATCCTGCCAGGAATGGGGATTCAGTGCTACTCTGGGCTGAAGATTTGGGGTTTCAGAAGTGTTTGAAGGGTGGCAGGATGGTCGTTTCATCCCATAAAAATGCATGTAAAAACTGGTGAAATAAAACACAGGACAGAGGCAAGAAGTGATTCATTAGGGTGGACAAATTGGCTTTCAAAAGACAAAGTAACTGCTCTCCAGAGGGATAATACAGCAAGTTGCTGAGCAGTCTGGCATGAATCCAGAAAAGCATTTAATTGTGTGCTTAATTTTAAATATTCAAGTAGTCCTTTAGCTTTACAGGGAAAATCCATGTGTGTAAAGTAAAACAGAATAGAGTCTTCACACAATTAACCTCTTAATCTTGCTCCATTTCCCTGAATTTTGCTCCAAGGCTTCCAAGTCATGATTCCACCTTGGAGTGATCTTGTATTTCACAGCACACATGTTCTCAGCTGTGTGCAACCCTTGGTTTCAGATCTCAGCTTCTGTCTAGGGGGTTTCGGGATATTCCCATGCAGCATCCTCAGAATGAACTTTACCCACACTGAAATAGCAACAGAATACTGCTGGTTTTGACAACAAATCCATTCTTTGTCCTTCTCAGGGCAGCAGCTTTCAACTTCTCATAGGAGAAAAAGAGGGGCTGTTGGAAAGGGCTCCTCAGTAAGGACAAAGGTTCTGCTGTAAGTGAATATACACATTAGCAATTAGCTGCTATATGATGGCTAGGAAAACTCAGAGAAAAGTTCTGGATAATAAGATGAGTTCAGAAAAATGTTTCTGAAAGACCTCAAGGCCAGACTCTAATTAGCAAATGACAAAATAGTTCAGAAAATAAGACTGGTACTGTGAGAATCGTGCCATAGTCAAAGCCCACCATCAGCAAAGATGCTTAATTATCCTGCATATGATAATTCCCTTGTGGAGTTATATGATAAGTATAAAGGGCATTGAAGTCAGAATTACCCTGAAAGTCTTTGGCCTGAAAAGCAGGAGCAGTAAGAAAAAATATAACAATGAAAACAGTTTTGAAACAAATCGCATCTTTTCTGTAACTCCTTTTTAACCACTCTGTAAACAACATGGCAGGGAAACAAGGGAAAAAAAACTGTGGGCTGGAATCTCCTCTCTCTTACATGAGCTTAATTGTGTTTCATTAGCCCTGATTTTCGTTATTGCAAGCAAAAATGAAGCCAAGGCTTGCTGCCTCTTAAGCTGCTGAGATCCATCTTCGGAAAGAACAGGAGCAAAGCAATCTCTGGGTAACATACAACAACTCCGGAACTTTGAGCTCAATCAAGGCACTCTGAAAAGAAACAATAATGTCATAACTCCCTGAAAGCTTGTAACACCAAAAAATGAAACCTCTGTCAGAAACCTGCCTATGAACACTGAGACATAATTCTCCCGACCCCACAGCACCGCTCCATATGTTGTGTATACTAAAGAGAAAAAAAGGGTTTTATTTGTACCTACACCCTCACCAATTATAGCTGAAGTTGTTGGCTCCCTGTGTGTTGTCATTGACACAGATGGATAAAAACAGATACGCGGTGTAAGCGAATATTGTAACTCAGAGCTCTCGTGCTACACCACGGGCAGCATCTAAATTCCTCTATACGTCTTAGCTTGAAAAGTTCTCGGAGGAGTAACCACACGGGTTAGGGTCTGTGTAAGGTAAAACTTCAAGCCTTTGTGTAGGCATTCAGGCTGGAGGAAAGGCAGAAAGAGCAGAGAGCCCGTGGGGCTCACGGAACTGCCCATTGAGCGCCGATGGCCCCGGGAGCCTCCCGGCACGGGCGCTGTTCGTGCCGGGGCTGCGCCGGTTTGGGCGGCGGAACTCTTCCTTTGCCCCCGACTCATGCACGGAGAAGGGCGGCTTGGCTCCAACGCTGCCAGCTCTGAGCTGGTCGGAGCCCACGCTGCCATTCGGGGGACTCACTCCTGGAGCTGGGGCCAGCACAGGGAGCCACGGGCGGGGCAGCGCAGGGCCAGCCCCGGCACGGGCGGCACGGGCAGCACGGGCAGCACGGGCAGCGTGGGCGGCGGGCACCGCTCCCTCAGCCGGGGCCGGCCCCGCGCCGGAACGGGCCTGGGCTGGAGCGCGGCAAAACCGGGACTGGATTTTCCCGGAGTACGGAATGGGGGGGAAACCCGGACTGGATTTTTTCTGGAATATGTAATGAGGGAAAACCCGGACTGGATTTTTCCAGAGTATGGAATGGGGGGAAACCCGAACTGGACTTTTTTCTGGAATAGGGAATGGGGAAAAACCCGGACTGGAATTTTTATGGAATACGGAATGGGGGAAAACCCGGACTGGATTTTTCTGGAATATGTAATAAGGGAAAACCCGGACTGGATTTTTCCAGAGTATGGAATGGGGGAAAACCCGAACTGCATTTTTCCTGGAATACGGAATGAATTACTCAGAAAAGATTCCCATTCCCCCTCTCTACATTAGACAAAGCAGAAATAAAACAAATGTGAGTGTTTCTCACAAGACTTTTTTAGCATCGAGGACACAGGGATTTTTATAGAAATAACTCAGACATTCTGCAGGTTGCTCTGCCCTCCCTGTAGTTCTGCGAGATTAAAACGCTCCATTGACAGCTGTCTCATTGTCTTCAAATGGCAGTCCCTGGGTTTGTTACCAAAGTAGCCAGGTTAAAAAATAGTTTTGTGGCTTAACTGTTACTTGGCTGCCATTAAGGTTTCCCAGAGCTCTTCGCATTTGAACGACAAAGGGGAGACTGCAGGAGGCAATAACTGCACTGATCCTGCTCAATGCACCCTTATTGCAGGGTCACACTTAATGAGTTTGCTATCATGTCCGAGGCCACAGTGTAAGATGTAACCAATGGTATGCACTTTGTTATCATCTTCACAAGCTGTTAAAGACGGAGGGGCAGTGTCTGTTATCTCCTCGATGACTCATCACTGATAACTCCCTCCGGGGCTTATCTCTGTTAATGGCCCATCAAGGACACAGCACGTGACTCATCCCATTGCGAGAGGCTCCGCCCAGGGGGAGGAGCCAAGCATTCCCATCTGGAATTAATCAGGGATTTGGAACAGCCCGTGGCTACTGAGTTCTTAGAAGATAAGAGCTACCACTGGGCTGTCAGGTGAACAACAGACCCTTTTTCTACAGGATCACTGCTTCAACAGGACCACTTCATCTGAACTGTTGCCACCACCCTAACAGAGTGTCGGGTTGTATCCTGACTCTGTCATTGTTCTTGTGCTATTGCATTTATTTTAATTTTCCTATGAAATTATAATTCTCACTTGGGATCTCCCACTAATTTGTTTCCAAACAAGTACATCTCAGTTTGTTCATAAAGCTGGAAATGCCTTTAGGAGTCCTTGGTAGTGCTGGAGTGAGGCAGTTGACCTGCCAGCCAGTGGAGATGGAAAGGCCATCCCAGCCCACGCATTTGGAGAGCATTTAACAAAAAATCCCTCTTTTGTCTGTGTGTGAATGTGGGGATATTTTTGTGTACTGAAGAAACACCAGTTTCCCTGAAGAGTTCCCTGAAAATACCTGATATGATGAGGTTTTAAATATCAAAACTTATGTATAGACACCAACCCCCCAATGATCTGACTTCTCTGATGTTCTCTCTTCGATTCTGTCCACAGACACTGTCACAATATTCTTATGTGGGTTTGTATTTTTTTCCAACAACAGTCTAAAACCCAAACTAGCCATATTATTTGATGGAGTTTAAAGAAGCAGAATTTTTCAGGAGCACGGAAAAGAGTCTTTGTAATGACAAATAAGCTAACTTCCTTCGGCGTTTTTAAGTGCAAGACACCGGGGAAGTGATAATACAACATGAGCAAAGGGCCCAGAAAGTATAATTGTGGTGGGTGAATTAGTGATGCTGCACTTGTGGCAGCAGTAGTGGATCAGAGGAAGAAGGAGTTACTGGGCTGGAATCTCATTTAGACAGTGCATTTTTGGAGTGGAGACTGTGGGCAGGTAGATCTCTCCAGTGAGAACGGGGAATGTCCTGAGTGCCACATTTCTGTGCTGGTGCCTGTTAGTGCAAGTGAGCTGGGAATTAGGGCACTTGAGCCTCTCTGAATTGTTTCTACTAGAAAAATCAATTATTTATTGATTATCAGTGATAGTTCATGTTGATTATCCATTTTTAATACATCAGGCATTGCTTTGACACGTGTTTTTACTTTCTGAGGACTATGCCAAGCCCTTTTCCACACGGAGCTGTGACTTTTGAATAGGGTCTCTTTACTTTTCACAAAGCAATAGCTCGTGCTTTCCTGTGGCTACACAATCCCCTGGCTGCGCATCTTTGTGTCTGGGATCACTTCCTCTGTTTCAGAAAAACAATTATTTGAGATTTGCAGAAATATCCACGCACCAAACAGCATTTACCCCTTCCATTAGATGGAAAGTGGTTGCAGTCACCTTCTGCTGAATTATTGAGCTAAGAGGTCACAAGTAACAAATGCAGTAAAAACCCATATGCTTTAGGACTATTAGCACAATTTGGAAATAATTATATGATTTTTCAAATATTCCTAGGTATTTATTTTAGTTGTACAGTCATGTATTTGAAGTTGAGCAATGAAAAGTATAGGAAATTTCTGTTTGTTTTGGCTGTTTCTATAGAAATCGGGGGAATTATTAATAAACAGAACACTTGTTCTGATAAGTCAAGTTAGGACAGCCTCTGAAATACAAAGCAGTGCTAAAAGAGTTGCTCGATGTTACCCAGCTGAGTTTCTATACCCTCTCATCTGTGATGGTGTAACAGCCCTCAGCTTCTGCTGCTGTCAGTGGAGACACCCTGGTTTATCTCACTCAAACATACCACTGGTGTGTTGTAAATAAATTTTTTTAAATAATTTGAATTAAGTATTTCCCCTGTTTTTATTGTGTATTGGTGTTAGGGATTTATCAGTTGAAGTCTAGAGATATCAGAACTCTGGGTAGGTCCCACTTTGTGGAAATGAGAAAGATGTAAACGTGCATTTGACTTTTTCTGAGTTTGCTTTATTTAATGTGAATTGTTCTCTGTATTCATATTGCTGGGAAGATAGAAACTTGCCAGTGAGCTGTCTGTGAAAGTCAGAAACATCTATGAAAAGCAGGCAGCATTCTGTGAGTTATTTAGTGTTGGCACACACCTGGCTGAAAAGGTGGAACTAGAGATGAGCTAGATTTACTCAGAGGTGGGACAAAGCCACATCCACTCATCCTGCAGATCTAAAAAAGACTTAATTTATGCTTTAGGCCGTATCCCCCAGTGTAGCCTCTGTACTGGTATCTCTGCTGTCATGGCCACTCACAGGAAGGGCTCTGCTTTTCCTGCCCTCTTCCCTGAAGGACAACCATAAATATTGTGGGAGGTCCGCATAAATAAATACTTCTTTAAGCCCAGAGAAATTAAGGAATAAAAATTCATGAGGTACAGTTATGGTCCAGAGTCAAGTCCATAAGTTTAGTGATAAATTTTGGGTTTACCAGGGTAAATTGCTGCCTGAATTCAGAGCTGCATTTGCTGCACAAACCAAGGCCCTGCAAACATGGGAGGCTGATTTAGCTTAAATCTGGCTCATATATCAGGAACAGAATTGTTAATTGACTACAGAATCATTTATAGCCACTTACACAATATCAAGGACTCTGACACTAAATTTACAAGTTTGTTTATCAGGCTGGTGAACAGGAAAACTCTTTCCTTGGAAGCTGTTGCAGTTTTAAGTGAATTCATTGATATAAAGCTGCTATGTCAAATTCTCAGCAGCACACCCCAGTTGTGCCTAAGAGAATGAATCTGTGCCAGTTTACAGTGTCTGAGACTTTGCTCCCATGAGTCCATTTTTAGATTCACGTTTCGACTATAATTGTATTTTAAAGTGTAAGACAGAATATTATGTGGCATTTTCTTCTGCTCTGTTAAAATGATCCCAGTATAATGGAAACAGGAAAAAAAAATTCACTTACTTAGGCAGTTTCCAAAACTGCAGTTCTGCAGAAAGGAGGGAAGTGAGTAGTTATATTTAAAAACATTGTCAGGCAAGGGAGCACGGACGGAAGAAGAAATGGAAGCGGGAATGTCTGCACAGCTTTAGCAATGAATCTGTGTTTGTGGGCACTGTGCACACGTGCAGAGCCTCCTGTTTGCACAGCCAGCTCTGTGCTCTGGCAAAAATCGTGTAGGTTTGGGAAAGTTTTGCTTTGCATTGCACTCACTTGACTTTACTCAACTGTGCACACATCAGAACTCTCACTCCTCTAACAGAAAAATGACTTTGAAATATACACAGTCATCTTTCTTGGATATATATGAAGATGAAGATAACGTCAAGCATTTTGGTATATCCATTTATGAATAATTCATCCTGCTGCACACAGTTATTTATTATTATTATCTTTATTAATTATGTGTGCATAGCTGGAAAAGACAGAAGGGCTGTAACCCCTGCCTCATGAGAGATGCTTAATCTTAAGAATTTGGTTAGACCAAAATTTGTGATATGAGAAAAGGAAGACAGACAGTGATAAATAGATCTGATGACACAAAGGCTTTAATAATGTTGATGGGGAGAAATATCATTTGTTTGAGACGATTGCCTTGGGAGCACAGGCTACTGCGAGTTCCCCTGGCAGGGGCTGAGCTCGTCTGCTGCTCTCAGTGAGCTGTGGCTGTTCAGAGCAGCAGTTTACATTGGAGCACACCTGGATGGTCAGAGCACCAAGTCTACATGAGAGCACATCTGGCTTGGCTCTGCAGTCTCCATGGGGCCATGGGAGCTGAGTTGGGCAAGAATGTCAGGAAAGGGCAAGAAATCCTGTCCAGGTTAGACCGGACATCCAGAGGAACGTGCATGGGCCTTGTTTCAAACAGAGGCAGCACTGTTGGAAAAGAGACTGCAGAATTCCTGATCTCACATTATTTAGCTCTCTGAGAGAAAAAAAAAAAAAGGTGTGGAAGCAGAAAACAAAGATGCAAAGAGGAGCTTCACAGCAATAAACCACTCTCAGACAACAGTTCCCTTTTATATTCCCCCTGCAATTCAGAGATGTCACAAACACCTCATTGAAATTACATCAAATGTAATGCTGTGATTTACTGCTGGCTTAACTCAAGGAAAATATTTACATTTCATGACAGAACTGAGTAAAGTCTTAATAACAATTAATCTCTACAGAGATAATTATAATACCTACTTGCTGTGTTTAGACTTTTAGGAAAGCATGTAAGGAAATAAACTGAACTTAGTGCTGGTGCAAAGTTATTAATCTTGAATTCTGCATTATGCAGTAAAAATGGAGTAGTATAGGACTAATGTACTGTAGGAGTACATTCCCTTTGGGGCTTTTATTTGGTCCTGTGCAAGAATAATTGAAAACTTTTCCAAATGTAACTGAAAGCAACAAAATACTTCAATATGGTTTTGTCATGTTTTATCAACCTTTAATCCTATACTGGGCATTAGAATTCCTGGTGTCCAACCCCATCCAGTGCTCTTCCCTCCACAAAGACACCCAAGGGCCCTGCTCTGCACACTCTCCTTGCACCTAGAGATTGGGCCAATAGCTGTGCCTGGCTTAAATAAATTTCTAGATAAGTGAATTTGAGTTCTTATGAATTAGACTCTATATTATGGTTTTCAGGCTTTTGGACAAAGTATTACTTAATCCTATTATAATGTTGTTATGCTGTTGTTATTATAAAGGTGGTTTTGTATTTAAAATTTATTGTGTATTCCAAATTCAGTAATTCAGTGCTCTGGACAGGTTATGGATTTTCTTCACACCTCCCCACCCCCCCCTTTTTTTTTAGTTACCCCTGTTTGATCAATNTGGTCAGAGCACCAAGTCTACATGAGAGCACATCTGGCTTGGCTCTGCAGTCTCCATGGGGCCATGGGAGCTGAGTTGGGCAAGAATGTCAGGAAAGGGCAAGAAATCCTGTCCAGGTTAGACCGGACATCCAGAGGAACGTGCATGGGCCTTGTTTCAAACAGAGGCAGCACTGTTGGAAAAGAGACTGCAGAATTCCTGATCTCACATTATTTAGCTCTCTGAGAGAAAAAAAAAAAAAGGTGTGGAAGCAGAAAACAAAGATGCAAAGAGGAGCTTCACAGCAATAAACCACTCTCAGACAACAGTTCCCTTTTATATTCCCCCTGCAATTCAGAGATGTCACAAACACCTCATTGAAATTACATCAAATGTAATGCTGTGATTTACTGCTGGCTTAACTCAAGGAAAATATTTACATTTCATGACAGAACTGAGTAAAGTCTTAATAACAATTAATCTCTACAGAGATAATTATAATACCTACTTGCTGTGTTTAGACTTTTAGGAAAGCATGTAAGGAAATAAACTGAACTTAGTGCTGGTGCAAAGTTATTAATCTTGAATTCTGCATTATGCAGTAAAAATGGAGCAGTATAGGACTAATGTACTGTAGGAGTACATTCCCTTTGGGGCTTTTATTTGGTCCTGTGCAAGAATAATTGAAAACTTTTCCAAATGTAACTGAAAGCAACAAAATACTTCAATATGGTTTTGTCATGTTTTATCAACCTTTAATCCTATACTGGGCATTAGAATTCCTGGTGTCCAACCCCATCCAGTGCTCTTCCCTCCACAAAGACACCCAAGGGCCCTGCTCTGCACACTCTCCTTGCACCTAGAGATTGGGCCAATAGCTGTGCCTGGCTTAAATAAATTTCTAGATAAGTGAATTTGAGTTCTTATCAATTAGACTCTATATTATGGTTTTCAGGCTTTTGGACAAAGTATTACTTAATCCTATTATAATGTTGTTATGCTGTTGTTATTATAAAGGTGGTTTTGTATTTAAAATTTATTGTGTATTCCAAATTCAGTAATTCAGTGCTCTGGACAGGTTATGGATTTTCTTCACACCTCCCCACCCCCCCCTTTTTTTTTAGTTACCCCTGTTTGATCAATGAAATCATCACAATGTCTTTAATTTTCCCTTTTTGTAAGGAAAGGGTAGCTTTGTGTGTGAAAATGTTGCAGCTGCTAAATGGCTGAAAGCTTGCCTCAGTCCATCAACAGGAAAATAATAGTTTTCCTTCTCAACAGCCTGGGTGCTGAAACCATCTCCAGCTTCATTAAAGCATACCGTGGAAATAATTTTCTAGTGGGAGATGTAATGAATGTGTGAGGCATTATTACAACATGCAGGAGGCTATAAATTTTTAGAGAGCTTTTATTATTATTTCTATGCTGTAAGTCATGTTTTGCTCTATGTCATAAAGGTTTGAAAACCGAGAATGCTTTATAATTACTCAGAAAAAAAATTGACTCATTACACCTTAAACTCAGGTAACGAAAGAAATGCATTGTTTGAGCAGGATGTTTACTGTTTACCAGTTCCACTTATTCCAGTGGGCCTGGGCCAAGGGCAAACAGTTATAAAGCTGTAGCTGTGTAAAGCATCCTTTGCTGTTTGAGTGCACACAAACAATAACAGAATTCATCTGCAAGTGAGGGCTGATGGGATTCAAGGTGAAAATGTCCTTAGTAAGGATGTGTTTTACATAGCAAGACATCCATCTTTTGTTTTGTTCTAAAAGCTCTTCACACATTCCTGCTTTGGAAACGTGGTCCCTGCCTTTTCCTGCAGAAATATCTACACATATGTGCAGCAGAACAGCGAGTGAAACGTGCGTCCTCCTTAATAAGCATTAATTTCTGTATTATAACACTCCTCCAAAATCGGTTCTCTGGCAGATAAAAATGCAATAGAATAACTCCTGTGCCAAACATACAGAATAAGTGTGTGAGGACCGTCATGAGGAGCTGCAGCCAGAAGGTGCTGCAGACATTTAATGCCCCAGTTCTCTCAGTGGCAGGGCTGCCCAGCTCTGAGGTTGGGCACTGTCCTCAGTGAGGTGACCGTCCTGAGTGAGGCTGGCTGGAAAAGGAGCCTCTCCCATGCTCCTGTACCATGGACAGGGCTCAGGTTGCTGCGTCTTCTTGGCTCCCTTTAGGTCATCGCGTGGAAGCTGGAGCAGGTTTAGTGCTCTTCCCTGCTGGAAGAGCTGATCAGTCTGTTCAGGGCACTGAATTTAAGAGCAGATCACTGCAGAGTGGGTTTGCAGCTGTGGTGTGGGTGAGGAGGAGCCATTGCCATGCAGGGACAATAGGCAGAAGTGTGACACTTCTGAGAATGTCCTGGAGACTGAAAGGTGCTTCTCTGTAGTGTCACTGTCCTTGGAACACGCTTGTATGGATTGCACATACTGATTTTGTTCTGTCTCTAAGGTGTTTGTTTTTATCTTTGCACGGATGTCTGGATATGTTGGGCTTTGTTTTCAAGGTGCTGTTATCATTTTTTGAAGCTGAGAAGTAGTACTTTAAAAACAAAGTGGAATTTAAGAGCCAGATTGAAGCCTTCCTTATAAACCTGCTTGGAAAATAGGAGACAAACCGCTTGTTTGTTAAAAACAGTTTGTTATATCATGTGTGTGACCCCTTATAATCCACCATCTGCAGTAAACATCCTTTCCAAACTCTCATTTCTTCAAAACAGACCTAAAATAAGTGTAGCAATATTTTTGAACAAGTTACTGCCTGTCACAGAAGTTCTAAGTCCAGCTGAAGAGGAAGATATGATGCTGCCAGGCCTTACATGTCAGAATAAGCTGTCGTAAATACCCCACGAGCTGATCTGTTCCTCAGTGTAGGGCTTGGGAACAGCTCCTTCTCTTCCAGAAATTACAGCATTGGGCCTTGGAGTGTAGAAAAGTAGAAATGAGCCCAGCCTTAAACACTTTTAATGTGTGTTGGTACAAATGAGCCACAGAGAACCTTTTTTCACCTTCCCATCTGAGGCTTTAAAACTGACTTTTTTTTTCTACTTTACAAACAAAAGAAAGAAAGGAAGGTGTTTGTGTTGCAACATGTAAATTCCTGCCAGCCAAGGATGAGACAGTCTGATCAGTCAAGGGTATTTGTCCAAATGTGAGTTTTGCTTTATCTGCTGACCAAAAAAAAAGCAATGGTTGCGTAGGAAAAAGTAGTAATATAAATTTTTTAAAAATTAAAGAATATTGTAGTGAATAATCCTTACCCAAAACTACACTTTATCTCTTATTGGATTAAAAAAATCACATAAATTGCCAGAGAAGTACAGATTTTCCAGGGAATGAGAGAGAACTCCAGGAGCAGCAAGTTTGCAGGATGTGCCCCAAAATGGGATAGGGTGTCACTATCCTCATTCAACAGTTCCATATTGCAGATGAGCTCTTTACATCAGGTTAATGCTTTTCATCTTTGTTTGTTTGTTTACATTGCAGCAAATGGGAAACCATTGCATCCTCAGAATTGCAGGTATTTTTGCTGTTGAGCATAGATTGGGCATATTTCAACTCCAAATCAAAGAAAGCGAGGCTGGAATGATGGGTTTTTCTAATGGCCCCACTGAGGAGTTTTTTGGCAATAACAACATATCTGCACACATCTGTATTGCTGTCTACTTAGGGCACAAAAAGCTATCATTACATGTGATGGAACATCAAACAACTATTTCATTAATGGGCCTATTATGAGGGAGCACGGTGACATTAGAATACCAGCATCTTGTTACTATAGATACCTGATTTCTCTGTAACGCTGGTGTTTTTGTAAGCTCCCATATATCTGGCTGTGTTTTATATATGAGTATGTATAAATGTGTTTGTAGATACAAGTCCCTCTCCTTCAGGGAGGAAAATCTTTGCTTCTCAAGTATTTAGCACACTTTAGTTCATCATTATCCAAAGGACGCTACACAAGCTGTATGTGAATGGCTTCAATTAGATGAAAGAGTTGTAAATTTAAATGCTCTAGAGAAAAACTTTGTAATTCATCTTATCTAACAGCCAACATATTTACTGAAGGCTCTCAGACTTCTCTGGTCTGTTTTACACATTTGCACTGTAATGTTTCCCTGCTGAAAGCAGGGTTTGAGGGAGATCAGGTTTGGGTGTGATCACTTCAGCTGAGGCACAGAAAATTGTTTTAAATGTGCTGGAAAATGAAAACTATGAGTAATTACCATTCTTTCTCTTAGCCGTGCTTAGACAACGTGTATTCAAAGCATTTCACAGATGATAATTGGTTCTCACAATTTGTGTGGGCTAGGGAAACATGGGAATAGTATTTTCCTGACCATGTGGTTAAAAAAAGTGACAGGGACTGCATAATTTGCTTGAAAGGAGGTGGGGAGGGTCAGGCAGTAAATCAGTGGTGAGATGAGATGTTCAGCCCTATTTGTGTGCTTTAATCACTGGATCTTCTGCCTCTGGGAAGAGAACATCACCACTGGGATCAGCTGTGTGTCACTCCAGTACTGGTCTGGATTTACCACAGGGGCTGGGTTGTTTGTTGCTTTATGAATGTTTTTAAGATTCTGTTGCATTTAGAGATAAAAGCACATCCCTCAGCGCCAACATGCTGCATATTGATATAAAAAAGTGCTGGCTTCAGTCAGGCAGCTGGATCTGACCTTACTCATTAACACTGTAACAGGACAAGAGAGGAGAATTTGTCCTCCAGCAAATGAGAAAGCTGTAGAGTCCAAATTGTCTCTGATTCAGTACATATATTTTCTGGAACCTTGACTTTCTTGTCTTTGAAGCTTATTTGCTTTGTATTTCTGCCTTTTTTTTTTCCCCTGCCCTCTCTTTCCCAAAAATTGTTACAAAAATGATGTGGCAACTTCTAATGTGAAATATAGGCACTGTGCAGAGCCCATGTCTGGAGTGTGCAGAGATTTACGTTCTCTGCATCTCTCTGACCTTGAAGTCATTTTGTTCTCGTGCTGTCACTTGGAGTCTGCCCCGTGAGACGCTGAGCATCCCTGGCAAGCTCTCTCCACTTGAGTAGAGCCAGTGCTTTACAGGATTAGCCCCCTCACCAAATCCTTCTCCTGAAAAATTCTACCCATAACTGCGTGCACAAGGGTAGGATCTTGGTCAGGAAACTCTTTCTGCTTCTCCACCTAAGCCATGGAAAGGAGCAGCTCTGTCGCCATTTCAAAGCAGCTCATTTTCTTTTGAACACAGCTTGATTGGGATGAGTTGTGTGGTAGTTTTGTGATGCAAGGAAAAACCTTTTAGAGGTACAACTGTTACCGAGCTCCCTGGGGAGAGGAGTGGGGCTGAGTGTTCCTGTGTGCAGGACACAATTACAAGTTTGTTTTTCATTCAGCGGGTACGTGGCAGAACAGAGAGAAATATGTTATTAACTTCAAACCTTTATTCTTGCTAGTTAAAAGTTGTGACATTAAAGCAACCGTGCCACCTCACTCTGATTTAAAACCATTTCCTTTCAGAAGAAATGCAGGGCCTCAGAAATTGCATGTAACAGCTATTTCTTCATAGGCTAAGCTTTATCCAAAGTCAGACAAGAAAGGGAAGATCAAATATTCCATCATACTTACATGTATAAAAATGTAAATATTTTGTTTATGATTAATTATACCTTTGTGTTCTGTATCACTGCTGAAACTTGGAGACCTGAAAAATGAGAAAGACAATATCAGTTTGGATGATAGCTAAGATTAAACTCAAGGGGGTTTCTTACTGAGATTTACTTATACTCCTCTCTAAATGCTACCATTTCACACAAAATTGGGTTCTCTTTGGATTAATATATTTGAAAATTAAGTTGATTTATAACCAATTTTCTCCTCATTTAAACAGCGACCTGCAAGTGTTTCTCCAGGGATCAAGCAGGATCAGAGAAATTATGTGTTGTTTGAGTTGTTCACTGGAGCAGAATCCCTCACAAACATATGCATATGGTGCTGGGTGCTTTAGGGATCACACGAATACATTTACCTTCTTGTACATTTTTCTTCTCATCTTGAACTTGGGTGTTCTCCTTACTAGGAATTTAAAAACATAAACAAAACCAACAAGATACTGCTAATTTGACAGCTGCAGAAATAATATATCCCTTCTTATTCAAGTCTCAGCACTGAAAGTGTAAAATGTGCTAATTCTGGGTGCATGTGTCAGGTGCCCTGGTCAGCTGCTTAAGGAGAGTTGGCAATTCCCCACCTCAAAATCAGAGGAAACTGGGCAGTTAAATTATCCTCCATAAAGCCTTGAAATAATGAGTGTTTTCTCTTTACACAGTCAGTGTTTAAACGCTGGCTGTATTCAGAAACCACGGCCATATGTCATCTGAGAATGAGACAGCAAATAAGTGACGATCCTAAATTGTTCTCTGAGCAGCAGAATTAATGGGTCGTGATTTCCCATAGTTCAGTCTCCTTAAGACATTTCGGTCCCTCTGGTGTTTTTATCTGTTGATCACCATTACCATGAAACCCCCGTGGAAATGCAGCCTCGGTCTCTGCCCTGCAGAGCCTTCCTGTGCAGGGGCATCTTCCTACACATGGAGGTGGGGGTCGGCCTCTCCTCCAGGACAAGAGGACATGGTCTGACGCTGCACCAGGAGAGGTTTAGGTTGGACATCAGGATGGATTTCCTTACAGAAAGGGTGATTAGGCATTGGAAAGGGCTGCCCAGGCATGTGGTGGGGTCACCATCACAGAAGGTGTTTAATGGGATGTGGCACTGAGTGCCATGGTCTGGTTGACAAGAGGGTGTTGGGTCATTGGTTGGACTCAATGACCCCAGAGGTGTTTTCCAACCTAATTGACTCTAATTCTGTGATCTTTACTCTGTTTTTGTGCCCATCACCCACAATCCAAACCTTAGCGTTGCCGGGAAATGACGGCAGCGAAATGACAAGATTTGAAAACTTGTCAGTATAATTCCTCAAACGATCTAATCAGCTCTAGTGCTATTGCTGTGCCTGCTGCAGGGGAATTCCCCAGCCATAACTCATCCAATATGTTCCTGCACTGCACCTTTCCCAGGGCTCTGCTGGATAATTGCTGCGTATCCCGGGCACGCGGACGCTTGCTGAGCGCAATCACAGCGGGACCCGCGCTCGCTGCTCGGCTACCTGCGGTGATAATGCGTGCCCCAAAAAATGAGTTCAATGAAAATGTTTAGGATATCAAATTCGGCATCAGGGATGCTTAGAAAAGCACTTACCCGTGGAGTAGAGGCAGCATAATGCACTAAGCTGTTGTAGGAAAGGTCAAGGCTTAGAATTCCTCCCCTAAGTTTCATGATGAGCAAATTAAAAGTAGCTATAAAAAGAAAAGTCGTGAGGAAACAACACCAATTTTTTTTTGCTTGTTCCAAAGCTGTAAGAATCTTGTTTTCATTATTGAAATGTTGTCTAATTAATATAATGAAATGGTATCAAACATTGCAAAATGAGTCCTCTGATTTGACAGTATGAATTATCTAAACCTTCTGCAAAATATTTATTTACCCTCCATGTTAAATATTTCCCCTGTAATCACAGGAAAGGTTATTCACATCTCGAAACTCCCTGAAGGCCCAGGGTGAGATTTCCCAGACAATTCCCTAGGCTCATTTCCCTATTGGAAATCTGATATAAGTAGTCAGGCTTCCAGAGGCCAGATCTGTGATCATGCTGAAGCATTTCATTGTAAGGTTCATTATTACATTTAATGTTAATAATGCTACACAAAACCTCTCTCTGGAACAAATGGAGTTTGATTATCCCACTATTGATGGGAAATGATCACATGGAGCCATTAATGAGACAAGTTAAGGGCCTGCAGGTTTCAAACTGTTGCATAAAGCAATAATGATGTCCAATGCCAAGCTTCCCCATAAGGAGCTGGTGCTTCTGTCACTTTGGGATCAAACTGTGCTATAAGAAGCCTCTTTGGGGTAAAAGGAAGGGATTTACAATCTCAACCACAAGAGCAGACATGAACAGGCTTTGCCATGGATTTCAAGTCAAGTGATTCACCAGTGCCTTCTGCTGTTCCTTATATCCATCTCTAATTATTTCAAGACATAAGAAGAGGAAACAGGGAATGACACTCTTTATTTGTTGGAGGATTGAATTTATGACTGAAGTTAGGCAAGGATATGAGGTTCAGAGTTATTATTTGAAGAGGAAAGTCAGAAAATAACAAAGAATGAAAACTGGCGGGGTAGGGTTAAATTTAGTCTCAAAGTTGAATATTTAAACCTGAATGAGGTTAGGCTCATTAGGCTTTGAACAGGTCATCTCCTGCTTTCTGTGAGCAGAACAGTGCTGTTCCCTGGTGCTCCAGGGGAAGAATGCGGGCAGAAAGAAATGCAGAGACAATGAAATAACAGGAAGAAAGCAGGCATCGCTGCAGAATTATATTTCCAGATTTCAGAAGCTGCTGATACTCAGGTCAAGAGCCAGAGAAGAAGAAAAAAAGCCTCAAAAGCTGAGAAAACTGAAGGCTTTATTTCAGGCCTGAAAGTTTGATTTCACTGTTTCTGATATTTGAAAAAAACCTCTTTTATTTTCCGGTGTGCAGAATTTTAAATGGCTGCTTTGGAAGGTGTAGTGCCTCTCATTCAATTCAAATTGCAGAGTCAGGCAAAATGTGCACACACCAAAAGAGGCATTTAGTGAGGAGAGAGACAGGGAAGGAACTCCTGAAGGAGGTGCCAGGAGCTGGGGCAGCACCAAGGCAGAGCCCTGGTGAAGGGGAGCCCATTCTCCACCTCCCAGCGCATCACAGAGACCCAGTGAAAGCCCTGGTCAGGACAGGCCCTTCAAACTCAGGGTTTCTGAGTCCTGGCCTTGTTCTCTGAGCACATCCAACCCCGTTTGCCATAAAATATGAACCATTTCCCAGAGATTTCCAGGAGGAGGCAGGGAGGCAGCAGTGCTCTTTGCTCTTCATCCTTGTTTGATGCAGGCCAGGAATTGCAAAGGAAATGGTTGCATATGCTCTTTATTTTCTTTAAGAAAAATAAACTTATATTAAAAAGAGACTCTAAAAATGAGATACCATCAATGCTTTCTTGACAGCTCTGTGGCCTGCAGTGCATTCTTGAGGAGGCAGGAAAAGGTAAAGCCAGTAAAAAGTGAACTGCTTTATACCAGATAGAATTTGGCCCTAAGAAATGAGGTTTAAAAAGCTAGTACTTTTGCAAGTTTCAGTGGAGCTTGGAGTATACTAATTTTTATTCCTTATCTCAAACACCACAAAAAGAGGAGAATTAAGGGGGACCCTCCCAACCTGCAGTACTTCCATTTTCCATTCACTCTCGAGCCCTGTAGTTGCCCGATGACAGATGTTGGTCTTGCTGCAGTTCAGTCTTTTTTTTTTTTTTTACCCTGTACAGATGTGATTTACTAGATCATAAATCAGTCACTACTTTTGGAATTTCAACTAACAGATGTCCTCTTTAAAGATTTTAATAAAAACACTGTTAACCCACAGATTCTTTTTGAGGAAATGCCAGTTGCATATAAGAATGCCAATTGGCAGGAATGTAACTCGAACATTTGACATATTAATAGATTTTTTTTTCTGAGAGAAATCAATTTATTTTTTATAGAGAAGGCATGGCTGCTTTAGTTCTCCATTAGAGCCCCAGCTTGCAGTATCTGTTTGCTTGCAATGATGTCATTAACTAGAAAACAGATGCACTCATGAGCATCAGAAATCAATCATAGCTGTTGGCACTTTAATAAACAGCTGCCTTCTTAAATGGTTTGGAATAAACACTGATCATCACCAGCTCTTTTTGAAGGAAGAGCAGTAGGTTATAAAACTGCTGATTAGGGGAGGGGAAAACCTTGAAATTATAAACTTTAGTCATTGAAAACCTCTGATTGAGTTATTTTAGACTGCCAAAAGATTTACAGAAGAAAATAATTGCAAGACATTGGCTGCTCTGTGCAATATCAGTCATATGACTGCAGGAATGGTGCCTGATATATTTTCATAAACTTTCTCCTTCAGAAATAGATTTTATGTATTAATAAGTCATTTATCAAACTTGAGCAGAGCAGAATCTTATTGCTTCCTTGTGCAGTTCAGAAGGAGTTTGTTTAAAGACACCAAATTCCTTCCCTTGCTCTTCGATGCAAACTAAGAGAAAATGTTTTACCCTCTTCCTGCTCAGGAGATGCTTCTGCTTTCAGGGTCTTTTCACTACCTGAGCGTGGGCCCGAGGATTTACCTTTGAGATAGCAGCTGCAATTCACAAAAGGTGCCTGGGAAGAGGCGACCAAATATCAAACAGCAGCACAGTGCAATAGCACATCACATCTCTCCTACAGCACTCAGATTAGCTTCAGCTCCACCTCGCTAAGTAGCTTATCAACAGAAGAGATGTAAGAATAATTCTACAGCAAATGCTTCATATGGCTTAGTGACAGGAAAAGCAGAGATATGTTACAATATATGCTGCTGCTGCTGGTAATCTGCTTGTTCTGCCTGCTGCTGCTGGGTGGAACCTGGCCCTGTGCAGCTCCTGTGATTTTGGTGTGCACTGCATTGTGCAATCAGCTCATCATCTGGACCTTTTCCAGTGTACTGGGCCCTGCCAGTGCAAGTCCTGGCATTGTGGCACAAAGTCCCTTGTTCCTCTTTGTCAGGGCACTGTAAAGATGTCTGCACAAGAGATTAGAGCTGAGGAAAGGTGTTTATCTGCAGCTGAGGCTGTAGCTGTGTGAGGCTCAGGCACGGGGCTGACATAGGCCCTTCATGCAGGGCTTTGCGCTTTGGGATTGTCATCTGTGGCCATGGCCTTGAGGAACTTACACTGGTGATGATGGAGATAAAATGGCATTCAGGAAAGTCATCCTGGCTCCTCTGGAAGTGTTACTTATCTCACCCAGGGCACCCAGAGAGAGAGAATCCATGCTGTACTCTATTATGAAAAATAACTGCTCCCGTGTGCTCACAAAGGCTATTTGAAACCATATCCTTCCCTTCCAGGCTGTGTATTATTTTACACTCAGGTCCTGTTCCCAAATGGCTCTCAGAGGTCTATTGAATGATTATTCAGTGGAATCAACATCAGAACCCATCCTTTTCCCCTGGGGTCCTCATCTCTCTCAGCTCCCTGTCCCTGAGAATTCCACTGCATCTCTTTCCTTGTTCTCTTTGTGCCACTTGGACTCTGCCAGAGGGACTTTTTCTCTCAGATCTTGCGTTCTGTACTGCTGCAGTCCCTGGCAGCCAGGACAAGGAAAGAGTGAAAGTCCTTTAGCTTCTTGTTGCATTGAGCAAAGCCAGCACAGGATGAATTATCAGAGATTTTTAGGTGCCAAACTCATTAGAGTTTTTATTGGTCATATATAAACTGAGATTTTAGGAATTTTAGAATAGGAGAAGATCTGAAAAAATGTTGCAAGAAGTACTAATACCACGTATTAGTTCAACCAGAACTCAGAAAAAAGGAACCAAACAAAACAAAAACAACCACCCAGATATTAAGGCCCATGAATCTAACCTGAAGAAGGAATATCCCGGAAGCATCTTCCCTCTCACTCCTCATTTCTCACGTTTCCTCTAATAAAGGAGCATTACTTCTGGCAATAAGACTTGTCTGGCCGCAGTGTAGCTGTGATGTTCTTCTGGGAAGTTATTCACACTTTCAGTGCTGCATGGGAACAACCCTGGGACCTGTAACTGCTTCATTTAGTGTGAAAATCTCATCCTTACATGTACACATGCTGTGAACGTTTTTTGCCTGTAGTTAATTTTGTGGACAACATCAGGCAAACATTAACAAACCAAGAAAAAAATTTCCCCTTGCAGGAGTGGCGCCTTACTCTGGGAATTCCTGGCACAGCTCACTGATGCCCATGACAGCAGCTGTCATGCAGTGGATGACAAGAAAATCCTTTCCTTCATTATTGAATATTTGACTGTTTTGAATCCCACTCCACTTTCCTTACAAACTGTCATGTGAATGCTTTGTCTTCCTGCTTCTGTCTGGGTAAGTGTTTAATGGCTGGCTGTGCTGTCTGTTCTGGTGGCTGTTGTCCCCACTCCTGACTGCTGTGTCCCTCATTTCCTCTCCAAGAACTTCTCAATGTGTTTTAGAAATCCACTTAAGATCACGGTGCATAGTTTCTAGGTTTCATTAGCTTCAATATAAAAGCAGTTTATGCTCCTTCTTGGTTGCTGCTGGGACCTTGATTCCCACTGAAAGCAGCTCTCCAGGAAACAAGCAGCGTAGGGAGCTCACTCTGAGTCCTGTTATTGACACGGTCGTGTGGTGGCGTGGGAGAGGTAATTTAGTGCTGCCCCAGATGAAAAATAACTTCAAAGGGAAGTTGCTCTCGTTGACTTCTTCAGGTCTGCTTGTGAAAACCAGGGCTCTGAATTTCAGCTGGCTCAGAAGAGCAGAAAAACAAATGAACTGGTTTTTACCTTTGCCTTGTGCCCATGTTATCAGAATGTTAACCTTGCTTTTGTCTTTATCCTTTCTCCAGAATGTGATTTTTTGATTTTTAAGCTGAGTGGCACAGTCTAGAAAATTTCTATGGCATATTTTTGTAATAACTCTAGATTCAGATCTTCTTTTGTGGCATGGTTGTCAAAACTCAAAGGTGCTCACAAAGGCAGTTCTGAAGTTCAGAACCAGGTGCATACATTACCTGTGTGTTGAAGAATCTGTGGGAGGCAGAAGATATTTTATGTTTAGTGTTGTATTTATGTTGTATATATGGGTTTAAACCTGACTTCTAGCGAAAAAAAAATTAGCATGTTTGCTATCCTTAGTCCTAGAACTGTTTTATGTTGGAATCAGTATAAACATTCCAAAGATAAAATAAACATAATTTGCTGTCATTTTGGCGTGAACAGGGCAAAGAGCTTCCCTGGATTTCATGGACAATGGAGATAGGACTGTGATGTGGAGGACTGAGGAACAAATCCCCTTTTCATGTAGCGAAGTTCAGAGTAGAATTCAGTTTCACAGAGACTTCTGTGCACGAGGAGTGCAGCGCACTCTGAAGCGAGCAGTGACATTCTGGAGGCCCGGTGGCACTCACAGTTCCAGCTGCCCCTGTGCCCTTTGCCACTGCCCCCACACAGCCCCGGGCATTGAGGTGCTTCCAGAGGAGAAGAGGAGTGAGATGGAGAGGGACTGGCAACAGAGCAGTGTATAATACAATAGTTTCCCTTCACCCACTGCCCCTATTCCATAACCTCCCTCAATGCCTTTGAAAATTTTTTACTAAAGATCAGCCCGAAACTTCACATCTTTTAACCTTGGAAAGCCCATTCAAATTTTATGACTTTTAGCCTGTATAATAAGCCAGGCAGAATCCTTCTGCTAGAGGAAGCTTTGGAGATGAACTCTCACCTTGTGGCTCAGATACCCTCCCCTCTGTTTTTTCATTTCATCAGTAAGCAGGGAAGGAATGGAGTATAAATATCCGTAGAAGATGATCACCCGACATTTATCTGTGGCACGTTTCATTTGTCAAGTTTTCATTTGCTTGACTAAGACAGGGAAGTTTCTGTCCTAATCAGACCCAGAAATAGCCATTCCTTTTATTAAGTCTCCCTTCTAATAATGAACCTGCAATCCATTTGTGGTGGGTGTATAGCATGATCCTGGGATGAGCAAAACATTTATACAACCAATTACAGCCTAAAGCTGTTTCTCCCTTTCTCCAGCATGTTTAACTACCTGCATCACTCCTGGGTTTAAAGCCATCTACCTGAGACAGAGAAATGGTTGAAGGATGGACAGGTTAAGGATCAGCTCTGTTGTCACCCACTGCACCACTTTACTGAGGCTGCAGAGATAATTCATAGCAGGCTGTTAAACAGCCACAGGTTCCTCTTCCATTGACTCATCAGCTGGGCATGAGATTTTAGCTCTGCTTAGTTCATCTTAGCTGCATCACCATGTTACAGTGCACACATCAGCAGGTAAATGCCATGCATGGCTAATTAATGTCTCTGAAGGGTTTCTGTTGCACGGGGTGTAAATGACAGGGAGACCACACTGCATTTTGCACACCAGTTTGCCTCAGATGAAACAGCTTGGAAGTTTTTCCACGTCAGATTTGCTTAACTTTCAGATATGCACAATAAATGTATTTCTTTCTTAGTCTCAGTATTTAACTCCAGCCTTTTCCTTGTCACAGGAGAGCCACACATCAGGGGTGGATGTGCAGAGAGAAAGGTGAATATCCTGTTGTGCTTCTGAGCACAACATCACTGAAAAACGTGGCCAGAAACTCACTGCTCTGTGTGCAAACTGAGTGTCACTGGGATCCAGATTAATAAGGAAGCATATTGCATGTGACTGGGAAGAGAGAGAATCTCAGAAATCAGGCCAAAGGCTCCACATTATGAATATTGCAATTTCACTAGTCAAATCCAGGTCAAAAGTGGTCAATACAAACATAAATCTATGCATCTGTCCACATCATTCTGCTTCTATTCCAGCAGCAAGCAAAGCATTTTAGATGGAGCAATAAAAATTCCAGTCTAGATACTTCTTCTTCTGGTTTATGCTGCCCTGGGATCAAAGCAGCCAAACTCCCAAATTCCTGATCGTGGCTGAGAACAGTTTGGACATGCTGCAATTTATGAAGAAACCCAAAACTCAGCATAATTAAGGTGCAAAGCCCACCCCTCTAAATCAGTAAGAAATCATCAGAGATGTGTCTTCTTTTTTATTCTTCCCACAGGAGAAAGTGGCATACTTCATATCAAAACAGCACTATAAACTTAGCAGGGTGGCTTTATTCACTCATTGTTCTTTCCCACAAGCCTGTCCCTCCAAAGCAAGCAATATTGGGGGTTTCTTTTATCCATTTCTTTTCCTTTTTTCCTATCCTCCTCTCTAACTTTGACTTTCTGGCATTTCAGTACATGTGATCCTGTCCTCACACTCTTCAGTGTGCAAACTGTGGACAGCAAGGCACCTGCTGTCAAAGCAAACAGGTTCCCTCACTTCCCACTGTGATATCGTTTTTTCTGACTCCAAAGTTCCCAGTGGTTTTGGAGACAGGAACACACATCCTGCACTCTGTGACTCATCTTCAAAGTCATGTCTGTTTTTCCAGAAGCCTTTTAAGATGCTTCCTCAAAATACTTTTTTAAAAAAGAGGAAACTCATATCTAATGATCGTGAAGCGATTGAACACAGCAAATGTGTATAAATCCCCTGCTTTATGAAAGTACAGTCTGGAGAAGGAGAGAAGGCTGGTTTGTGTCCTTCGTACTTACAGCCAAATTCTGGGCCAGGAGAGGGATTTTGGTGGGAAAATGGTTTCTGTCCCAGCTCCTCAGATCATCTGAAGCAGCTATTTGTCTTTCAAACATGCACTTCTGGACTTAATTATATCTTATTCCAGCTTCCCCTTCACCTTTTGGCACTGATGCAAAGCAGGAGGCAGAATTTACTGCAGCATTTATTGACATGACTGCTATTGCTCACAAAGGATAACAATGCAAATCACGAGCTGGGACTCTCCTGTGGGTTAAATGAGCAGCAGTTTAGTGAAGCCACCGAAGGTGGGACACTTTGCACCTGCACAAGGGCTTCTCCGTTGGGCCATTTCATGATTGCAAGTGAATGAGCTTCAGCATCCTGGACATAACTGCATCAGCAACAATGAGAGCATCAGAGGGACAGCCATCCCCATCTGAGACAGGCACAGCTCAGAGTGGGAGGAGAAAAGACACTCAGCCTTGATTTAGGGCAGTAGCAGAAAGAAACCCCCTTGGTATAAACAGAACTTTCACTGCCAGCCCTGAAATTTGGCAAATAGGGCTTGAGGGTTGCTTTTTCCCCGGTATGTAGAATATTTAAGCTGATACTGGAAATAGGAATAGCAGAGTCTTGGCTGGTAACTGATCTAACTGAACGCTGCTGCAGCATTACAGATTCGCTTTTCATGAATGACTGAAATTTTCTGTTTGCAAACAGTGGCTTGAAATCTGTTTTGGCTGAGAAAACATTGCTCACCCTCACTCACTGCAAGCCTGTCCATGTCAGGCTCTCAGATATCCCAGGCTCACTGCCACAAACCCTGGACTGTGATTTTACAATCCTCAGCAGAGTAACTTGGGGTGGTTTATTTTTCCCTCTCTCCCCCAGATGATAGCATTTTCACAGAGCCCCCAGGGAGTTAGGCACCCTGAAACCCCCACAACCCCTTCAGGCTCCTTTGAGAATGTCAGCCTAAATCCCAAGTCCTTTCCAGGTGGAACACTCCAAACAAGTAAAATCAGAGCCGGCACTTCTTACTCTTAAACACCTGCAGCTCATTTTCTCACAGGAACTGCTCACCACAAATAGCACAGAGAATGTAATTACATGTAACTTTTTCTATTATTTTTCTATTAGGAGATTTCTTAATGCAAAAAAAGTCCCACTTTTTAAATAACGAATGAACAGAGAGATGTCTCAGCATCAAGAGGGTTTTAATTAGAAATGCTACCTGTAAGTACATCTAAACAGTTGGTAGCAGCCATGGAACACTTCTAATTATAATCATCATTTTGTTTTTCTCTCAGGTAGCTTAGCTCATTAATTACTTTTTAAAAAAATCAAGTCTAGCATTCTACTGTGCAATATAAAATTCAAATTAGACTGATATCACTACCAAAATATTATGAGCTGATTTATATTAATGGTATTCCATACACACAAATATCTGTAAGTTATTGTCTATAAATAAATTGAATGGAGTAGTCCAAACCTTTGGATTCCCAAAATTCACCTGTGTTTAGGAAGTCATTGTCTTAAAGAAGTTTTGTACTAAGTACCTCTATTTCTGGGGTTTCACCTGTTTTATGACTACTTCTGATTACAGATGCACTGCAGGGCAGGAGAAATTTTACCAGCACAGTAAGCTCAGGCCATGACGAGCAGTACAGGACTCTTTCCATGCATTTTAGTAACATCCTCCATGGACACTCTCTGTGGTGATGAACTTGAATTCCAAAATTGTGATGGCTAAAGGAGGTCCAAGTTCAAACTGCTAAAAATGCAGCTCCTACATTTCTGTTTTACTTTGCTGCTTCATGTCCAATTGACTTAAATGAGGTCACAACAGAAAAGTGCTTTGAATAAGACCCAGACAAAACCTCTGCTTTTCAGAAGACCCAAGGTGCTCACAAAGACGTGCCGAAAAATGGGAGTGCTCAAAGCTTCCCACCACTCTGCTCAGTTTTAGCTCTGCCTGAGCCAGCACACTCATGGTGGAGCCTTTGCCTTGGGCTGCTTTTGGAGAATTTTGATACCTGTGGGGATGTGAGGTGAGGTTTTCCTTCCTTGGAGGCACCACAGAACCACTGCTGAGGGTTCCATGGGAAGCAGCATAGCGATGTGAAGGAGCCAAACCCTCCCTCTAAGGGTGATGTGCTGTCTCTTCTTTTTTCTGTGCTGTATTCAGTCCAGTCCTCGTGTAAATGTGTTATGGGGATGTCTCTTCCATGAGCCCATTATCTCTACACAGAGCATCTTTGCTTTCAAGTTCAATATTTTCAGAAAGCTCTGCTCCTTCCGGCGCTTTGCTCAAGTTCACTTGGTCCCGTGAAGAAAACTAACCATGAAAAGTCACTGTACTTCCAGTGACTGCACTGGAATAATTTTGTGCCAGTTTGTCTTAAAGGAGAAAGGAAAGCAGCACCCTCAGCCCAGCTTCAGCTGTGCAGTCTTTTCTCCAGCTTTGTAAATGTTTACCCTCTCATTCGTTCAACAACAGCTTATTTTCGCACTGTAAACAAAGGCCTTGTGTTTAACAGCGTTAATTTGACAGTGTACAGTGCTGGCAACATCCCACTAATATGTGGTGGTGCTTGTTAAGAGGTGTGTTGAGCAGCAAAGCTGTATTGAGCTCGAGAAGAATGATGCAGCAGGAACAACATCCTTTGACTCTCTGGGTGGATGCAGGTCAGAACTGCTTGGCTCAGAGTCCTCTGGCTGTTTGCAAACCTCAGTACAGCACAAACAGGGCATGAGCTGAGCAGGTCTGAGCGCTGAAGCGTCTGCAAGGAGCACTTGGCTCTTTGGGATTTCTGTTCTGGCTTATTAGTAAAGGGACAACTGGAAAAATCTGTTTTCCTGGGTACAAAACTCAAAGGCCTAATTTGGTTGGGTTTACCTGAATGAACCCTTTAATAGAATGCTTCAGAGATGCCTGCATTTTGTGAGTTTTCCATATTGCTCCTCAATTTCAGACTTAAACTAAGCCACTGTGGTATCAGAACCCTCTCACTGAACCCACGGTTTACTTATTTCAGTCACATTCAGCTGGCATCAATGTTCTTGGAAATCCAGAAGAATTTATGTGGGAGATGGAGTGCTTGCTCTTGAACAAACCAGGGAAAGAATTACGACTGAGGCTGGGATGTAAAGAGAAATGAGGTCTCAGGCTTAGAGCGAGAATGTTCTGAGCTATTTTCTGTTTCCAAGTGCTTGAAATAAGTATCATATTACAGAGGGAAAGTTATTATTGCAAACTTCTTCCAACTCGGTGTTTATAATGGAGATGTCATGGAGGAGATAAACTGTATTTAATTTTATGTTTGAGTTCTGGTTGGTTGTTGCTATCTCAGGGGGGAGGGAGCAGAAGGTTGTTTCTCAAGTCCTTTAGTCTTTAAAGATGTCAGGATTTGATGCAGTGCTGTACAGTATGCGCAATTTTTTCTCTCCATGATCCAGAAATGATTGTGTTGTGAAATGCTGAAAGCTTAGGAGCTTCAGAATAACTGGAGGTAGTTTAAGTATGAAGTACTGAAGTGTGTTGTGTCTTAGAGGATTTTATATTGGATTTTATTTGCAACGATGATGTGGAGAAATTCTGTCGTTCATTTGCGAATCGCACACCGCGCTGAGGAGCTGGATTGCACCCAAAGTGAAACCTCCTGTCCTCAGGCCCGTGCTTCACATCGTGGTGGCTGCAGAAGCAGCTGCTGAAGGCAGTGTCTGGTGCCAGCAAGAAGCAGCTTCTGTGCTCAGCAGTGCCTGGAGTGTTTGCACTTCGCTGCCTTCTACGGGGAGGCACCGGAGCACCACAGCTGTCTCCAAACAGCAGCCAGGAGCCAAGGGGGCTTTCTCAAGCATTTGCATGTCTGTGGCTCAGTAATTAGAAAACCAGGGGTCTGTATCTGGTTCTCCTGCCAGCACAAAGTTCAGCAGTTCAAAGTGCATCGACAGCTGAAGCACCTTTTGACGTTAGTAGGAGTTTTGTGATGAACATTGGTGCTCTGAGGTTTTTTGGTTTTATTGACAACTCATTTCAGAAGTCTGAATGACTGTGGGGTATTATGACAAATATTAATTTGATTATGTGCCAGTGGGGCTTAGCACAGCCCCAGCATATGTTATTCCTGGGGTTTACATTGGGCAGGAATGTCAGAAGACATGAATACAGCACATGCTGTGCCCTGGTAATGGCCAACTGACTGGAACTGGGGTTGTGTATGAGTTGTGCTTGAGAAAAACTGCAGGATTGAATTGACTTTGAATTGTCATTTCCCCTGAATTGCTCAAACCCTCCCACCCCACTCCCGAAATATAGTTAAATGATTAAAATGACTGCCTAGACACAGCTGTTAATAAAATGTTAATGAAATCAGATTAAATCAGACCCATTATAGTTTAAACATTAATATTCCCCTATTGAAACTCTGGTACAGAGCTGAGGATTCCAGATGTCCTCCAGGGAGGGGCTGTGGTAAAGCTGAAACCCACACACCGTGGCAATCAACCTACGAAAGGATGTGTGAGATCTGATATCTGTAGTTTGCTCTGCACTGATCTCTTCATGCTGGAAACAGCTTCTAGAAGGTGAAACCCCCCCACACCGTGGCATATTCTGAAACAGAAAGCTGAACCATTGTATTAAGGCACGGATTGTGTACATTTAACACAAATGTATCCAAAAGAACGTTGTTGGAGATATTTAGGACTTTAGCCATGAATTGTTTGCACTGCGCCCGTGAGGCCTCTCAGTGCTGCTGCTCCGTCCTTTCTGCCCCTTGCTCTCTGCTCTCTGCCCATCACAGGGAAAATTACATGAAGTTGTTTTCCTGTTACTTTATTGACATCTTCCTTTTTCTGGCTTAGACCTGAGGCCAAGCTGTGGCCGGAGTTTATGGCCTGGAAGGAGCTCTGCTGCTGCATTCACTCGGCGCAGCGCATGGTGCTAGAGCCAGGGCTGTGGATGTGCCCCCTCCTGCAAGTGTGGCTGTGTGGTGAGACCTAGGGAGGACAGGATTAGCCAGGAATTCCTCCTGGTGAGGACCAGCGCCTCTCCTTGCTCTCCAAAAGGCAGGACACATGGGAAGCACTGCCACTGATATATTTATGGATTATCTTCAGGGATTTTTGTGAGATGGTCTTGGCACCCTTAGAGACTGCTATGACTGAATCACAGCCTTCTGGAATTTGTGTTTAACTCCTGGGAATGCACTAATCTCTGGCTGGAGTACCAGACAGTAACCTCCAGTCATTTATACCCCTGTACCCCATCTGTCCCCTGTTTGTCACTGCTCCTCCGTACAGCACAGATCCATTTCATTCAGCCTGACTCCCTAGGACAAGCACTGTGTCCACTCCATCATTTTTATTGCTCTCTTCAGTAGTGTCTCTAGTTTATCAATGTACCTTCTATAGAGGAGAGCCCTAAAATATATATATGCACTACATCAACCTTGAGCTGAGTTTGTGTAACTGGGAATTAATCATCCCCAGGGCCTCCTCCCCTCCCCTCAGGTGCTGGATACCTTCTGCTGGGTGCTAATGCTCCCAAAGCGCCTCCCAGTTCCTGTGAGGAAAAAGTTCTCAGCCCACAGCATTTAGTTTCCTGTGTCTAGAATTTGAATACCATATACTTCCTATGTGGAAGGATTGTGCTGCTCACTCATTTTCAGTTTTTCCATTACTTTCCTCCTGTTACAGTGCTTCCCTCTGATTTTTTTTTCCATCTGATTGACATCCTTCATTTTTATCTTTGTTTGTAGAATTTTGTTTCCATTATTTTTTTCCTGTTCCTGGAACAGAACAGCCTAAAATAGGAATTTCCCTTGATTTCTGCCCATCATTTAAAATTTATTTCCTGTGAGCTTATTATCTATTCTCTGTTGTAAGTGAGGCAATTTTGAGAGCATACCCAATTATTCTCTGTAGATAAACCCCAGTATGGCTGGGACAATAGTGACTGAGATACTGCACCATGAATATGGTTATTGCTTTCATCAGCTGTGTTTTCAAACACAGCAGACAGAAACATGTCAGAGTGTATGTCAGATGTACTGAGGCCTCAGAAAGGTAAGTAGGGTGTGATTCACCATCACCACACGACACAGGTTAGCTGAGCAAAAAGCAAAAAGCCTCAACCTCTTTCTGCCAGAGAAGAGGGAAAAAAAATAGTCCTTTGCTGTGTGTGAGCAGGAGTTTGTGTCACTTACCTGCACTATGGATGTTCTAATTCTTTTATGGGTGTTTTGCTATTTCTTGTTCCAAACTTATAGCAGCAATTCAATATGGATCTAATTCTTTTAAAGAAAGAAGAGACTTAAAATTCTATCCCACAAATCCAGATTGGGAACCTACTGCCTGGGCATTGGCTTGGTACAAACCCCTCCTTCCTGTCTGTGGGATGAGCACACACCTGCTCAGTGAGGCTAGTGAGAGCAGCTCCAGCTCTCATGATCAGAGAATTACACATCTGGAAACCAAAATTCTGCACTTACCATTTCCACAAACTGTATCCTCCCCGCAAAAAATCAGTTACAGTAGCCCAGAAACCAGAGGAGGAGAAAAGCAGCCACAGCATCAGGTAGACCAAGAAACTCTCAATAAAAGCATAGAGCTGTAGTACTCTGGTTTCAGTACAGCACCCACAGATTATTTGAGCTAAGGTACCACAATGATGTACAGAATATCACATCAACACCACGCAGCCCCGAGTTTGGTAATCTCTGGAGCTGACTTTGATCACTGCTGCCTGGCCAAGCTGGGGCTCACTGGATTGATTAATTCATTTCTAGGGTGGTTATGGCTTCTCTTCCTTAATCTTTTCTAAATTGTAGTTTGTAGAGAAAATAATACTTTAAGTTTCAATCCAGTCCCGAGGATAAGCCTTTTTTGTTGGGCCTTTATCAGGCTGTTCCACTTAATGTCACTAAATAAGATGACTGGGAAACAAAACAGCAAGGCATAAATTTTCCCTGGTTCTTTGACAACTCGTGTTGTATTCATCTGTGCTTAAACACAGTTCTGAACCATAACTTTAACTGGGAGACGTGAGAATATTGCCAGGGAATGATTCATAGCATTAGATATCACCCCCCTCTTGCAAAACATCTTCTCTGTTACACTGTTTAGTTTGGGTTTTTTCATTTGTCGCATTAATGTGAGTTGTGAGCAGAGCTCCAGAGGCAATGTATTGCATACAGGAGTTGTTATAGAACATTAAGTCCATCTCATAATTAAATGCTCTATCTATTTTCTTGTAAACAATAAGACCATAAAAGAGGTAATAGAAAAAAATGATGTCCCGAGTGTAATGGCTTGTACAAAATACGGCCAAAAGAGCTCAGCATTACAGCCTGCTGGAAGTGCCAAGTCCTCTGGCTTTGTCCTTAACCCAGTGGAGAAAAGTTACTCTCATCCATGGGCTTTTGAGCACAACAGATCGTCTCTTCATGGGCTTTGAGCATTGCATGGTGAGGATTCCCCAGCTAATGAACGAAAGAATGCATTTTTCCAGATACAAAAGTAGTTTGAAAAGAGATCTTTGTAATCAATTTAAAAGCTAGACCTGAATTAGTATTAGATTTTCCTTATGTTTAATTAAGTCTAATTAAACAATGCAGACATCTTCCTGTCACCTGTGGTGCGATTATGTTAAATATTTAATGCGTGTGAAGGATTAGGCTGCACATCTAATCTATATCTAGCAATCTGTTCTCTCTCTGGAGTATTTTTTATTTAGTTCTGCTTTTCTATAATGAGTTGCATTTCAAAGGAAATTGTTAAATAGTTTGGTGGGAAGGGGCTGTGTCGTGCTGCACTGTGTGCAGGGAGAATATTGCTAAGCAGGCACGGAGTGAGGGGGCTGCAGTGCCCTGCCGAGGGGGTGTAGCAGGGACAGCCCACTCCGCCCTCCTGCGAGGAGAAGGCATCAAAATCAAACCTTTCTGTTTGTTTAGGAGCTTCAGTATATCCCTCTTCCCCAGCAGAGCCAAATGATTAAGGACTTTGAAAATCCCAACACAGGGTTCACATTGAAAATATCCCTTGCAGCGTGCACACATTTCAAGGTTGCACATTTCTTAGACTTGTTTTCCCAAGGGGCTGTCAACTGTGTAATAGAAAAACGTATTTGTACATCTCCCTGCTCCTGAGCACCCCCACACTCTTTCCTAATCTTTGCACTGCCTCTGAAACACAGGAATGCATCTGTATATCTCTGGTCACCTCTTGGGATGAACCCCTTTAAAGGAGAGGCTGAGGATGTGTTTCTGGGAGCAAGTGCTTTAGGAGATGGGCATTTGCATCTGATCCTAGTAATCGTCTTCTCTAACAAAACCAGTGGAAAAAAAAATAGTCAGCTATTCATCAAAAATGGGTTAAATGTATTCTTATCCATGCTATAAAAGGCACATAAAATACATCTCTGGCAGTTTATTTGCATTAGCCATTACTTGCATCTGAGGACAAAAGACAAATTCACATAATTATTTTTCAATTGGTTGGGTCTGTGTCTGTGTAATCATTTTTTCACAGTGTATGAAGCCCTTTTTCAATAGACCATAACAGTAATAGCTATTTCTTATTTACAACTGGAGGAGAAGATCCAGCAACCAGATTTTATTATGCAGAGTGAACTTTTCAAAATTAAATTAGCAGAGCTAACGTGGTGGCCCATAGTAAACCAATTAGTTGTTAGACTGTTGGCAGAGATAGCATCAACTCTTTCAGACTTCCTAACAAACATCCTCAGAAATTACAAGCAAAGGGTTTCCATTGCAGTTTGGTTAAGCATGAAAATATTCATTCTCTTTAGTCAGAGAGAGAAGGTGATGGCAGGAGGAGCAGCTCCGGGGCAGAGCCAGGCAGCAAATGGCCCCCAAACCTCCCTGATCAAAAGCAAAGCCCAGGCAGATGGATGAGAGGTTTTCATTGCCACAATTTAAGTAGTTTGAACATCGGTATCTTTATGATCTCTGGATAAAGCCAGAGGCTTTGATCTACAAAAGCAGTACAAGGTCCAGGGGGGTTGGTGGAGCAGAGCTCGATGGGGTAACCTGGGCCAGACAGCAGTGCTCAAACCAATGAACACACCCACCCATCTGCCGTGGGGCTGTGACTCCAACAGCACCTTCCTGGCACCTGCTGGGAGCCTCGATGCTCTCTGTCCCCCAGCCCTGGCTGCTCAGGAGGATCTCTGCACTTATGTAAAATTAATAGGGTGCTCATTATGAAATCCACGCCGCATCTTATTAAAAGTGCTCTGTCATTGAAAGTAGAAGGTGGAGGCTTTTTAAACTGGGGTTTTGTTGCCCTCTAGTGAATGAGGTCAGCATTATGCATGGGAAATTATTTTGATCACTGCATAATTAATGCGTTCTGAATTGGTACAAAAGTGCAGCCAAATTGCGTCCTGCTCCCACTCGAATTAGTTAACCTACGGATACTCTTTCTTACAATGTGTTGCTTCCTTGCCTGAGCTTTTTTTTTTTATTATTATCATTCTTGCAATAAGAATGCACGACTGTGTGGGTATCATGATAAGGCAAGGAAGCCAGAGACAAGGAATAAATCAACTAAATGGATCTGCAGCACAGTAGCTTTAATACATTGGTATATACTTAATATGTCTCCTGAAAAGAATGTCTAATTATACTGTCATGGCAAAAAATGCATTTTCAATAGTGATAAATTATGCCATCATTTACTTTCTGAGAACATGCTGAGATTTATGAAAGATTACTGCAAAATTATCATGCCGGCATTAAAAAAAAAAAAGCCAAACTCAGTTATCATTGGCATCAGGAAAGAATGGGAAGAAAAGCCCTTTCAATAGTGAAATGGAGAGTAGAAATGATAAAATGTTTGCAGTATGAAAATATGCTGCTATGGAATTAAATTCAGCCTTACATTGCACTTTTTTTCTGACTTTGTTACCTGCTAGAGACTATTTTGGGGCTTAGATGAGGAGGTTGTCCCAGTCCTGTGTATATTTGGAAGCCACAGGGCCTAATTCTTTGATGACTTGAACCTGACAGCTTTGCTTATCTAGTATAAAACCAGGAGCAAGAGAAGGAGTATCAGGCCCCAGAACAGCACATTAGAAAATATGAACTTATTTCACGTGGTCTTTGCTCAAACTGTGCCCAACTCAGCTGAGCTGGAGTGCAAAGAAACCCCCAGAACCGGTGCTGTTTTGAGGCAGCCTGTTCTGGGTTTGCCGTGGGCTGTGTTGTGCATCCCAGCCTGTGGGTGTGGAGCCGCCCCTGGCTGCAGGCTCAGCTCTGGGCCCTGAGGAATATCCCCTGCTCCTTCAGCTCCTCCACCTGCAGGAGGAGGAGCAGCTCTTCCAAGCGGTGTTGGAGTCTCTTGTGCTTTTCCACGCATTGCACACAACCCAAAAATAAGCAAATTCTTTTCCTCTCTCCACACATCCTCCTACCAATTCCTTTCTGAGCTGATGCTTCCCTCACTCGAAGGGGTCTGTTATGGGCATTTTTTTTTGGTTGGATGAGATTTTTCTTCTGTTTATTCTAATGGGATTGGAACAAGATCGATGTTTCCTGGTAAAGGCAATCCTGGATATGGGTGGAGAATATAGTGTTCAAACAATGGCTATCAAGGATGAAGGGAGCCCACACCGGTGTGGGACTGGGTAACCCAGCAAGGTCAGTTAGGGGCTTGAATGAGGCTCAGAGAATGACAAGCAAGTCCTTTATTGACCACTCTGGGAGGGAAACACAACTTAAAATCAAGGTGATAAATAAAATGCTGTGGTGCTTGCTGCACTCCATGAAAAACATCTATAAAAACATCTAGTCTGATTTTTTTGAGAGTGCATGAAGAGTTCCTCGTTCTAATGCAGGTTGGGTTTTTATAATAACTGAGTGTTTCGACTGCTCCTGGCAGACTGGCTATGGTAGTTGGGAGAAATGGGACATTTGATGAAGATTCTTGTTTGGAATAAGAGAAATACACTCAGTGCCACGCAGCACAGCCCAAGCAGTCTCACTGAATTAAAAAGGCTTTCCAGTAAAACCAGATAACAATGAGTATAATGATAATAGCTGAGATAAGCAATCCATCTACCAAAAAAAAGGTCTTTGTTTAAACAAATAAAATACAAACATAACTCTTAACTGTCTGAGATGCTGTAAAATACCCCAAACAGCAATGCAACCTGTCTTCAAGTAACAGCTGCCTTCATTGTCTGCTGCTGAGAGATTTCCAGCAAATCCTCTGTGGTCCCATTGTAATTTTCCACCTATTGGCTGTTTTGATTTGCTCAGCTATTCCCTGTACCAGCACTTCTCAGCCCTGTGACATGATAGCAGCAGTCCCAGTAATGTATGGACACAGTTCATGGCCAGTAGTGCCGCTGCCTCCGTTTGTTCTGTGCTCTCAAACCAGGAATGTGGAATAAAAATGGATGTATTACTGACTGAGGTGCTGGGGCACGGGAACAGACCCCAACCCTCGCTGTGCCTGTGTGGGTGTGAGCGACAGCATCGACTTCAGAGCAGCTCAGTGACATTTTGCTAACGACAGCTGGGGTAGTCCAGGCACATTTTATCAGCTGTGATTCTTGTATGCAGCATATTCCATACCTCCAGCACCCAGCACTGAATTGCCTTTTAACTTTTTAGCTCTATTTTAGCTGCTGCAAGACATCTTCTTCCTAACAAGCATGACTGGCCGTTGCTTTCATTAGTCCAAGTTAGCAAACACGAATCAATCTCTTGTTCCCAGCAAACTCTTAATTTTTTAGAAAGTTTTTCCTTCTAGTCATTAGCAAGTACTGTTGGCCATAAGAAAATTAACAGCTTTGGTGCATTTTATAAAGACATTTACATTCATCATCTTCATGTTTTACACTTGTTCCTTAACACTTTTTCTCACATGGTGAATTTTTTGTAAATATTGCTGCCTTCCTCTCTGAGTCTGCACACTCTCTGGAAAACGCTATAAATAGAGAGGGTTTCATTGGAAACTACTATTTGCTGTTTCTAAAATCCGACATTATGCTTAAGCTTAAATTTAAAAATACTATTGCAAGTTCCACAGAGAGGGTTGAAAGTGTTTCCTGAATACATGGTAACTGCTTCAGGGGGTTGTTGTTGCTGTTGACATGGTAGGAAGAACAAATCCACAGTCATTTTTTTGCTTTTCTTTCTCTCTTTTTTAAATGCAGAGGTGATAATTGCTTCATTTTGTTCACAGCTGGCACTAGATGATAAGTTTTCTCCTTATTAGACATGTAAACCACAGACAGACTTGCTCAGCTTTTCCTTTTCCATCAGATAAACTCTCAGCTGACTTCAGTCTCTTTAAAATGAAGGCCATATTTGGTCCAGATAAGTACATTAAGTTTGTTTATTTTTTTTTTAATTTGAATTCCATTAATAAAAGTTTCTTTGGATGAAAAGAGGCGTTTTAAGGGAGGGGAGAAGTGATATGACCTGCCAGTCATTGAAGCTCTCCACTGCAGGAACTGTTTGCCCTGAGGTGAGAGAACATCTATGATGGTAAAATCAAATGAGATCCTTACACCTCTAATTTTAAAATTTCTGGGAAATCCTAGCATTAAAAGATAAAGCAATCCTGCATGCTTCCACGCTCACTAATCTTCACCTTCCATTTATTTGAAAATGAATCTTAATTTTCTTTATATTTATTGAATCGTATTTCTTAAATTGAATACAATTTATGGAGAACAAATATTAGCTGTAGCACAAAATGACTGACTGAGCTCAAAGTCTGCGAGAAGAAAAGGAAAACAATTGTGCTAATAAGATCTGGCTTTGCTTACAACACTCCTGCAACACGAATCACTAGAAAAAAACTTGTTTCTGTCACTGAGGGGGCTGAGAACAGGACATGACCAACCAAAGAGAGAGAATTTTTGCTCGTGTGGTTGCTCACAAATGGCTTTGATACAATGAGTAATTATGGGCATTGTCTCTCACCAGGTTATTCCCAACACCCACCCGACCCTTCTTTTCCAAAAGCTCAAAAATGTCATTTCACCCTCAGTGAACTCCTGTACTCTGGGTGCTGCAGAGCTCTGTGGAGTTTGGGTGTCCTACAAATTATTCTCCATCTTTGGCTGGTGGGAATAACACAGGAAAGGCCTGGGCTTCTCTAATCCCTTCAGACATCGTGGTCCTCACTCATGTTGTGTATTTCCATCACACAGCCCTGCAGCCTGTTGGAATTTTGTCACTGTGAGCCCAGGGAAGCAGATCTGATCTGATGGTTCTGGAGTCTCACTTAGAAAGCCACACACTGGCAGTGTAAAAGTTGGTGCAAAATGGTTTTAAGTTGGTGGAGATTCAGGAGTAACTCAAAGAGTCGAAAAGTCAAGCGCAGCATTTGATTTCAACAATAGTTGTAGATTTGAGAGGGAGAAGAGTTTCTGATCTTTCTTGGGTTAGTGGGATTGCTCTGAGCTGAGCCAGTGCAATCTGGAGGCCAAGTTTTGCCCAAGAATTGATTACTTTGACTGGAAACAATATTTGGATTTTCACACACAACCCCAACAAAGAGGATGCTTTCTCTGGGAGGTTATGGGAAAGATGCTCAGTGATAAAAAAAAGAATAACATTTGAGGATTTAATTTTTTTTAAGAATACCAGCAAATTTGAAGGGCAGAAATAATTACATTTCCTGCTGTAACAGTTACAGATTTTCTCAGTCAAGAGAAAATCTCCAGTCAGATTCTTTAGAAACTGCAATAGCACAAATACAGGAAATGGATGTTTGCTGTCATCTCTTCAAACCTCCAATGTTTGCTTCATTAAACTCCATGCAAAATGTTGGTTCATGTGTGGGTCCTTTCCTTTCTGCAATATTTTTCAGTCCTCTTTTCTGTTTGTTTTTCCCTCTTATTAGTGATTCTGAGCATATTTTGTACCTTGTGCACATTTTTTCTTATTAAAAATGTAGAAGTAAATATTGCTCTTAGGGGTTTTGGAGTAAATCCAGAATTAACTTAATGCTGTCATGGAGCTTCCTTCATTTTTGTAGTGCCATATATCAGTGCTCTGAGCCAGAGTCCCTGCGTAACATAAAATTTAAATTCTACCTAACAAAAATATTTCAGTGGAATGTTTTTCCATTTTTTCTCATTAATCAAAATAACATGTTTCACAAAAAAACAAGCCCTGATCGCTCTCTTCGTGAAAAACTTAAAGTGGATTATCTTGTTAGAAAATGTAAATCTCTGGAACCTGAATGACACATTTCAACTACCCACAAATCAGATTTTCATTCCCAATAAACTTCTTTTCTGGTTTTATTTTGTTTAATTATAAAAACCAAAAGCCTGTCAAAATCTCAGAATGACACATACAACAGAAAATCAGATTGCTGCCCACCTCTATTAGTTTCTATAATAGTCTTCAACTACAAGGAGGAAAAATGAAGCATCAGGAACAAAACTGTTTGGATGACAAGATGCATCTGAACTTCTTATTTTCTGACAAATAAGAGGAATATCTTTACATTTCTCTTTGCTGCTTTCCAATTTTCTGACAGTTATTTCTCTGCCTTCTTCAGTGCCAACAGAAATGAAAATACAAACCTTGATTTCCAAACTGCAAATCCCACTCTGTGGCAGTGGGACTGTGCACACACACTCTGGGTACATATTTTTGTCTGGTGCCAATTAAAACACACGTACACCAAGGCTTGTGTTTTTATCTGACCGTGCCTTGATGTTTATTTATAATAAGGTGTGCATTTTTGGGAGCCTTTTTTCCTCCCTCAGAGAAGCAGGAGGTTGGTGTGTGTCTCACTTGACAGATAAGGGTGGCATTGACTCGAGTAGGATCATCAAAACCAACACACTTTGACAGAACAGGCTTCATAAATAATGTGCATCAGTTTTTACTCTGTCAGTGTAAATGCATCTCCTCCACTACTGGTTTCCACTTGTTTTATCCAGAATGTCTAAGAATAATGAATAAATCATAGTCCTGTATACATGCATGTATGCATATGTATGTGTATCTATTTATACATAATTCATGCCGTAAATATCTATTTTGGTCTGGCTCAGAGGTCACAGATAAGAGCGGAGGTGTGTTAAGGCACTGTACCTAAAGGATTAATCTAGTTTCAGATGCTGCAGATTATTTCATTCAGCAAGAGAAACAAATGAATGCAGATCATCTTGATGCAGTCTTTATTCTTTTTTGGTTTTTTTTACCCCACAAAGAACATGCAGCGTTTGTGATCCCCACTGGAAAGTTCTTTTGCTTATCACTCCTGGCTGTTTCCAGTCATTAATTGGCCCCAAATTGCTCATTAAGTTTTTCTGAGGCTGCCAGTTCTCCTGAGCTGTATGTGGTGCTTCCTTCTGCCTCCTCTCTTTGGTTCTCTTGTCACATAAATCTTCATAAACAAGAGCCATTGCCATTCCTTCCATGTGTCGTTTAAAGGAGTGGCACAAGTCAGTGTCTTGGGTTTATTTCGAGTTTCTGGCTCCACACAGGAGCATAAATTGTCGATATATTCGCTTTTGTTTACAAAATATATTTGAAGAATATAAACAAAAGAAGAGACATATTTTGCTTCGAGCTCCATTCATGGGGCAGATTTTACAACATCTTACTTCAGCGATACTTAACCTGTTTGTGGCTTAGAACACAAAATTGATAACTTCAGCATACAATTTCGCCTCTCCAGTTACCACGTGGCCTTCAGCCTGTTCCATCTCTATTTTCTCTGCAGGACAAAAGACATTCTTTGTTTTCTAAATCACTGTGCAAGTCCCCACTGCTCATTTGCAAACTGTAATTTACACAGTGTTGCAACACTTCAGTACTGAAGCACCTGGAAAAAAAAAAAAGAGCTGCATAGAAAAGGTGCAATATTGTCTGGAAATTAGCCCCCAGGATTGTGGGGTACAGAGCCCATTTCTGTCTGTCATTTGCAGAAAAAGAAGATAATTTAGACCTCACTGATGTATAATTAGTACTCAAGGAGAAATATCTTCATTGGACAAGAAGAAAGGAATGGAGAAGGGTCCTCAGGAGAAAGGTCTCTGACTAAGAGCTGTTGGCATCAGCCCTGGATGCGATTGGATTTTATAGATATGATGCACTAATAGAGGCCCTCGTCTCCCAGTACAGGAAATGCCTCTGAGCTGGGGCTCCCAATGCACTAATTACTCCGTTTAACACAAAGCCAGTTGTGAAATGGTGTTCTGATAGAAAAGCCATGTTATCTACATGCCCTGGGATTCCTACTGAGTCCTGGACCAATTGCCCTCCACCTGAGAATAAATGACAAATTACTTTTCTACTTTGTTCTTCCTCCATCACATCTGAAATGCAGGATGTGGTCTGTAGAATATTTTCAGGTCACCTTGTTCCCCCCAAAATATCCAAAACATGGCTCAGTTCATGGCACTCAGAAAGTGCCAAGTCTAATACGATTTTAGTGTATTTTAGGACATTTTTGCCCTCCAAATGATCCCTGATTCTTTCCTGGAATTGTACACTCCTGATGAGTAAGTGCGAGCATAGGAGATGCTTTGTTTAAATTGCTCAAATACATTGTAAGGGGAGAAAATGAGAGGAAGGGATCAGTGCCTATGGAAGACTAAATCCTCTCTCTGCTTTCTTTGCACAAACCAGCTTTGTCCACACCCCTCAGAGTGTGAATGAGCCATTGTACCCTGTGCTGCTGCAGGGTGTGAGCCACCAGCCCATGCCCAAGGATGTCCAAAGGGAGAGCTGGCAGGAGTGCTGAGAGGCCAGAGCTCATCCCAGGCTGCCAAGAATCCACTGGTTGCATTTTGGAGAGGGGTTTGAGTTTGGGCTTGTTGGGTTTTTTTCTGTTTCCTTGGGTTTTGCTATTGAGGGAGGAAAAGTAGGTTTAAGTTATGGTCAGAAACTTGAAAGGTTTAGAATTGGTTGGCAAATCCAATATATTGCTGGCAAAGTTTGTGAGACATCAAAGTGCAAGAGGTTGGAACACCTACAGTAACAAGCAAGAAGCAAATGATGACAGAGTGAGTGACTAGGGTGTTAAATAAAGTCACAACAAAATCTGTCACAGGTTTTCTGACAAGCTTTGGAAGAGCACCTGACAAGGTGTTCTCATGTTAATAGCTGCAGTTATTGTTTGATTACATTAGTACTTTGAATGCAACAGGGCTATTATTTTGTCTTTCAGTCTTCATAAGAAACAGGTTTTTGGTCACCATATCCCATTTTGGCAAAGGTGCTGAGCAATTTTGATTTCACATTAATTTACAATGTCCCTTTTCCATGGGGAGAGGATTTTATTTTGACAAAGAGCAGTAACACTCAAGAACTCCTGATATTTAATGTATAGAGAAGGTCATGAATTCATGTCTGTGCTGTGGCAAATATTGCAGTCTCCGTGCCAGAGATGGATGGCACTTGTGCTATGCCTCACTGCTGAGGGAGACAGTAAATCAGAAGATGTTACTTCTCACCTTGCTGCAGTTGTAAAGTGGATATAGCATTTCTTTATATTGAGTGACCCAGTTAGGGACAGGGAAGGTCGGGTCACACAGAGCTGGGCTCCCCAAAAGGCAGAGTTACCCTCCCAGAGTAACTGAGGCACCTTTGGAGACATTGAGTACAACATTTTGATAGCAAAACTGAATAAATACCTGGCTGTCCATCACTGTCTGTTTGCATTGTCATGATGAAGCTTCTTCTTGACATCTGATTTAAGAAGAGATTGAATTGTCACTTCTGGTAATGCAGGGTTTGTGCTGCTCTCACCATGGATCAGCCCAGAGTGCAGAGCTGCTCAGGCAGTCCCTGGGAAATCCCATCAAATTATGTTTGGGGAACACGTCAGGGTTTGCAGGGTGATTTTTTTTCCTTTCCTGTGCTCCACTCCATTACCTCGTGTTGCTGTCAGATTTGACAGGCAAACCTGAGGCAGCAGCTCCTTTCAGGGAGCTCCCCAGCCCAGTTCAGTCGGTGTGAAGGGGAGGTTTGGGCAGGAGTGGCTTGGCCTCTTCACCTCCCAGCCACGGACAGGGCAGCCTGAGCCATCAGGGGCTTCTAAATGAAACTGCTCTGCTCCCTGGGAGCTCAGCAAGGAATTCACCTTTCGGGTCAGCAGACATTTAATGTGAGATTAAGGTGTTTTTGTGGGTTTGCTAAGAATATTTCAGATTAGTCAAATCAATTGATGCACATGGACACCTTCCCTAAGTTGGGAAAGAGTTCTAAAGCTTGTTCTAAAGCTAAGATTGCACATTAGCTTCTAAATTATTTCATAAACTTGGATTTTTTTTCTTTTATTTTTGCTACACTTTGCAGGGTATTCACTTTGTGGTTCAAATTTGTGGATTGCTGAACCATCTCACACCTCTTGCAAGAATCCACCTTTGACAATATTCAAAATACTGCAGTGACACAAACAAACACTGGCTTACCAAGTCCAGAGATTACACATTCAAGCCCTGATTTTTATATTACCATATTTATTTGCTGAAATAAGTGGGAACTAAAGGAAGCCAGTGCCACAGGCAATCTGTGTCACCAGCTGCAGTGTGCATCTTCACGGGTGGTTTAGAAGCAAATTCTTTAAATTTTTTTTCTAAATAGTTTGAAGCTTTTTCTTCTGCATTTGGATCCGTGCTTGATAGTACAAGAAAAATCGCAAACCACTAAACAGGCTCTCTGATAACATAAGATAAAATTATTTAAATTTGTTTAGCTTTGGGCATGGAATAAGGAAAAGATGGAAAGAATCCTGACCAGTGGGAAGAGGATGGGCCCCTGGAAAGAGAGTGAGGGTTTGCCTTTTATGTTTGGTGCAAATACAGATCATTCAGCAGTGAAATGTGCAGTAGTTACAACATTTGTTGATTGGAGAGTTAATAACTTTGACGCAGAGGAATTAACAAAAGGAAATAAATGGCATTTCTAATAGCAGTTAAGGGGAATAATTGTTCTATCTAACAACTGACTGAGTAGTATGTCAGGCAATACCAGCATCAAAAGGAAGGCAAATGCCAAACAAGTAAATGAAACAATGATAGCTTTAAAGCTGTAACATTGGAGCGGGAAGCAAACGAGGATGGCATCATGCAAGGCCTTGTCTGCATGGGGAAATTCCTCAGTGTAACTTTATGGGTACAGCTGTACCTTCCAAAGCCACAGAAGCCTCACAAAGAAAAGGCACTTCGAGTGCAGAGTAAGATTCTCCACGTGAGGAGTCGTAGAGCTCTAACTCCGGTTACCCCGGGGCGGTTCCAGGGCTCGGTTTGCCCGTGGGGACAAATCCTGAAGCGTTTGGTGAGTTGTTCCCACGTGCCTGCCCTGTTCCCTCTGCCCTGGGCTGTGCCATTTCTCCTTGCCCAGCAGAACAAGGGCTGCAGAGCTGTTGATGCCATGACAAGATGCAAAGCCAGATGAAGAGCCCTGTTGTTGTTGCTGAGGCTGTGATATGTCAGGGAGAGAAGTGACAGCCCCACGTGGGAAACAGCTTTTAAATGCATTAAACACACGAAGCAACCCCGCCACTGCCAGGTTTTACTATGGCATATTTTCCAATTGTGTTAATATAATTTTTAACATTCTTTAACCTGCTTGCTAAGAAGAAAAATGAGAGTCTGATGTTCTCTACACCTTAATTAAGTTGATAAATAGTATCTTCGTGACATGAGAATAAAAAGTTAACTCAGAGCTTTGTGTTTGCGAAGAGTCAGTAATTTTCATGACTCAAGTTTTAATAAGCTGGATTTGAAACTCAGTTGACTGGGAAGCAATGAGGTAAAAGGAAAGATCTAGCACTTCTTTCGCAGCACCTCACACACTTGGTTCTGAATCTCTGAAACCTCATCCTGGTGTACAGAAAATAACTCTTCAAATGGAAGAATTCAGATGTAACAGGTGAAAAAGTCTAAATAAACAGATCTGAAAACCACTGCTCTCTGGGAAAGGAAAAATTCTTCTTCTGTCCGAGGGTCTGAGCTGACTCAATGGGCAGCAGTGTCTGCCCTGTCCTCTGCTTTAGAGAAAAGCACTAACAGGGACTACAGCAGCCACACATGTGACCAGTGACACCCCACACGTGCACATCCTTGTGCTTCCACGAGGTCTGGAGCTCCTGGACCAGCTGTGCTCCAGCTGGCAGTGAGTGTCCAAGAGCACACCTGGGAAGTTCGCATCCCTCCCAGCCCTGCCAGCAGCTCCAGCAGAGCAGCACCCACCCCTGTGAGAGCCTGCATTGGGCTCTGTACCTGCAGACATTACAGCTTGAAGGAGCCCAAAGATAGCACTGCCTGGAGAACATTTTATGATTTTAACACACTTATGTACTATTTGAGTCTTTTAAAAATCACTGTAAATGCATAAAGATTATAGGTGCTCATGTAGGCTATACTTCAGAAGAAGAAAAATCAATTTTTCATTCGTCAGCGGCAGCTTGCAATACAACTGGAATATTACCTGAACCAAGTAAACAGAATTATCCTCTAACCTGAATAAGAAAAATGCAGCAGAAAGTCTTTATCTCTCTATTTTCAACTTATATTATCTAAGTCTGACTGTGATTTAAAAGAAAGAAGGGACGGGAAGATGAGCCAAATGCAGAATTGTTATGAGGGAAGCAAAACCGAGCCCTGTGAAAGGTTCACAATGGAAGTGATTTTCAGCTGAAATTACTTTTGCAGGACTGTAATGTGGCAGTCAGGAAGCTTCTGTGAAGAGTCCATTCTTTTTTTCTTCTGTATTTTTTTTCCCTTTTATTGGTTTATGTTTGTATGAACTGCCTGTGGCCCTGAAAAATACCTGTTTTAAATGTTCATCCCTATGTTCCAGGAATATCTGAGCACTTCACACGTATTAGGAGTTTTTTCCTTTTATAAATCCTCTGTAAACATTCTACTGTTGTAATTATTATTGTCCTTAAACAGCTGTAAATTCCTCAAGGTCACATTAAAAGAAATGGGAATTGCATTTTTGTCTTAGAACTTTCTTTTCCTTGTGTGCTTAGTCTCGAGATCTGTTTGTAGAAATCTACCCACGAAACTCCAAGAAATGGTACCTGGATTGAGGCTCATTCCATGGGCAGCAGCAATATCCAGCAGTGCTCTCTGCTCCCCATGTCCCACCCCCAAACACTTCCCAAAGGGGCTGCATCCCCTTTTCCCACCTGGAGCATTGCTGTCAGACATTGACAGGATTTCAGTGACAGAGAGCAGGACAGCCCCGCTCGTGACACATCAGAACCTTCTGGTGCTTACAGGTAAGAACTTGGATGCTTTTCCAATTATATTTATTGTAATTACTGTGTCAGAATTAGTGATCTGCACCCCTCAGTGTGAGTGGAGTGTTTTGCTCAGGGGATTTTCTGTGTTGTGTCCATGTCTTTTTTTCAGGAATATTCATCCCCTGCAATAACACAACTGGCCAATGACCCAGGGCTGCACATGGAAACAACAAATCCCTTCCTGCTGGCATCAGATTACTTTCACAGTCGTGGCTTCTCTCCTTCAAACTTACATTACATCATCTCTCATAATCTACTCTCCCTTCTAACATCTTATTACAGCATTTGATTTTGTGAGCTTTGTCTTGCATTTGTGGAGTCCACACAGGCTGGTACATTCCTTAAAATAAAAATTTTTAAAAAGGGCAGGTTTAATTTTTCAGTATATATTGGGGAAAAAGGGATTTAATCTTAAATCTGTCAATTAATGCAATATAACATAACATAACATAACATAACATAACATAACGTAGGTTCTGTTCTTTCCACATAGAGTCATACACAGCATTTTACAAGCAGGTGAATGTTTCTCAGTCAGGGGTGTTTGCCATGCACAGGGGCCAGCAGCTCTCCTGGAAACTGCTCTGTGCTCCTAAACTTATGGACTTAGAAATAACTAAACTCTATCTATATATCCAGATTTGCAGATCTTAATGTTTTGCAATGTTGTGTCTTCTGTACTTCCAGATTTGTCTTTAATTTAAGGATTTTAGGACAGTATTGTTTTCTTTTCCTAAATTTCTAGGTGATGTTTGCACCTCCTTGGGCTTTTATAGTTTCATCTTTCATCTTGGAAGTAGGCCTGGATTGATGTGAAGATGATAATTGTTGTGGGAAAAAAATAGTTTCATTGAGCCTCAGGTTATTTCTCTCTTGAAGTATTCGAGATAATTTTCTTTATTCCAAACTCTTTAATATGTTTCTTGAGTCAGCAGAAGTTTATTGTGTGCACTTATCAGTTGCCAGTGATCTTTCCTGGAAAATGGGTAGCATCTGGTTTTTTGTAAGACCGATCTTCTGATGTTTTTTAAAGACACCATCTGCTTTCCAGTGCTCCAAAGGGGACTATGGTGTCCAGTGGGACTTTTATCATATGTTTACCTCCTTTTCTGAACATCTGAATGTTTTAGAGAGCAGCTAAAGGCATAATTCTTCCTCCCAAATGGTATAATTCTTTATATATTAAGATCACATGGATGTATTTCCAGCGAATCGAGGTTGAAGCCGTAAAATGCTTTTTAGAAGTGTTATACTTAATGATATACTTCCGTATTTAATCATAGATATTTAGTGTGTACTCATCAGAAGCAATTTTTGGTTCAGAGTCATTGCAAATATATTAAATTAGACACAACAGACCCATTTTCTGCAATAGGAGCTTTGGATTTGGTCCCCTACAAATTGCTCACGAAAAAGCTCTCAGAAACGCCTTTTAGTACCACCAATCACATCTACATTTTGAAAAGAACAAACAAAATCTAGCTTTATTCAACTGTGAATTCTATTGACCTGATTGAGCAACTTCTGTTCCTGTGAAAATCCGTTCCTTGCATGCTAATTACAGCAGAACCCTTTCGTCAGGATCACGGCGGGTGTGGGTGAGGATTCGCCTGACATTTTATTTCCTTTAAGTCTAACTCACACCCCAGGCCCTTTCAGCCACCAGCAGCAAGGCACATGCTAAGCTTTAAGCAGGAGCTTTAGTATTTTGTTGAATTAGAGACTTGGCAACTGGTGGGAATACTAATGGGAGTGAGGTCATATAGGTGCTTAGAAAGATCCGAACCACAGAAATAGCAGAAAAATAAAATATAATTCTTTGCGTCATCTGAGGTCACATTCTTGTTTCAGGACTGAATCAAGAGGACTGTTTTGCTTGCCACTATTGAAAAAAAAATATTTCTATGCACACTGTGCAAAGCCCTTTACCCTGACCCCTGTTTTAATGTCTGACCATGGAAGATCTGAGGCAGTGGCTGAAGTGTGTTGTTAGCAGGGCAATTTCCTTAAAAAGGCTCTTGAATTTACTAGGCCATTCTCATGCAGTTTTTCTCTGTTGTCCTCTCTGTTCAACATGTGCCAGATGTCACTCCCAGACTGGTTTTTGTGTGTGAGTGAGAGATGCTCAGATGAGGGACAGCCCAGCAAATGCAGCAGCGAATGCACCTTTATTGGTGAGCAGCAGTGCCTGGTGCTCCAGGGCATCAGGCTGCATTCCCCATGGGTGGAAACACCACCCCAGTCCCAGCTGTTCCTGTCAAAGAGGTTTTGCAAAAACAGGGAGGGCACATCCCTGCCTTGATTTACGACACTGAGCAATTCCCCATCACAATCTCTTTATATACAGAATATTCCATGTTTGACCCTCTTCATCCCTACTCATCCCACGTGTCCTTGTAGCTTTCTACATTTTATATGTGCAAATGCACACCTTAAATAATGTCTAAAATATTATGCCTTCACACTGTGTTGGAAAAAAAAGACAATATTTTGTTGCATACCTTAAAATCACATCGCCCCTAAATAAAAACTCTTCCAGAGAAACAAGACACTGTATAATACTGAATTGAATTATATCTGAACACTTGATCCAAACACAACTGTAATACAATGAATATTAAGCTCTGTTTCAGCCACTGTGAATAAATAAGATTATTTCTATTGAGGTGGGGCTTTATCACATAACATCCATAGATGTTTGTTGGTCCTTATTTTTTATTACAGGTGTTAAGCAGGTGATTAAGAAGTTAAGCAGGATAGATCCCTGTTCAGTGACATCCTGCCAACAAGTGCTCCAGCCCACAGAGATCCTGGCTGAATGTTGCTCCTTTTAACTTTCCAGGTCATGCCACTCCTGCTGTCAGACAAATACAATAGGAATTACTCAATTTAACACTATTTCAGTTCTAATTGAATTCCATTTGCTAAATCCTGAATAAATACATTACAACTGCTGCTTCGGTCAAACAGAGAGAAATAGCCATCTTATAATGACTCCCCTGTGGATTTAATGCCTATTCTATCTGTTAGAATAATGATTCCTACATCACTGGAATATATTTAAAGGATAATAGTTATTTAAACATGCCAAGTCTTTATACAGCAGATAAGTATTTTTAATTTGCATTTATGGAATGAAAAGGACGGCTAGAATAACTGGTTACCAATTTGTCTGTTTCCTAAAGTATCTTGGTATCAGAGCAAAGATTCAGGATTATGAAAGGGCTTTATGCTTGCTTTTAATAGAAGTCTTAGGTGGGGAAAATGGGCTGCATCAAGGATGTGATTCGCATCACCAAATACAGAAAACTGACATGGAAATGCACCCCCTGCTCATCACCCCTGGCACTCTGCTGGGGAAATTAAACCCCCTACATGGGACTCACCTTTTGGGCAGCAGATATATGGGAAAGCTTAGATGGATGAATGATCTCAGGTGAATTAAACTCAAAGATGTTTTGTCCTTTATAGGAACCTCCCCCCTCAAGACCACAATGAGAAGTCCATTTGTTGGAATTAGGAGACTCGCCATGGAAAGGAAGTTAAATTTAAGGGGGAGAAGGGAGTGAATTTGTTCCACTTGAAAAAAACAATCAAACAAACAAACACGTTTCGAATTGTTCATTTTTTTCAGACCAACCAGTTAAATATTTCAAAATATCACCCTTTTTCTTTTTCTTTCTTTTCATAAGAGATATGAATCTTTGTTGCTGATGATGTCAGCATTCACCTTCAAATGAGAGGCTGCATGCCCCAGATCCTGCTCTGAAGGGACACTTGAACCCACATGTCCCTGTGTGAGATGAATGTCACAGTCCCTGAGACAAGGTAGGGATGCAGAAATCTCTGACTTGCAAGTTTTGTGAATGGTCACCCATGTCCCACTTTCTTTTTTTTTTAAGCAGCCCAATTTATTTGCCAAGCTTGACTCAAAATGGTGAATAATTTCAGTTCTAATTAGCTTTTTTTTTTTTTGAATAAACTATTCACAGCCTCCCACTCGCTCTGCCTCCAAAATTCCATCTTTAGCGCAGATCTTGTGAAACAATGTAGATGATGAGAAGGGAGAATCTCATAGAAATCATGCACTTTCCAGAACTTCTTTTAAATATAATGTGTCAAGCATAAGGGTCTTAAATATATACGGTTGTAAAAACATATCAGTGCCAGGTGATTGTTTAGGGCTGTGCTCCAATTAAATCCATTGAAGCTTGAGTCGGAGGTTACAGGTTGAAAATTCCCTGAGGCCGTGGATGACTCTGGCTGCAGAAGTGGATTCCATCCCTCGGAACAGGCGCGGGCTGATCCGATTGCAGGCTTTCTGCTCCCTTCACCCCTCCCACCCAATTAGCCAGCTGATGGTGTTTGTGTCTTGGTAGCAACATTTTTCTAAGGAAGCTCTTTGCCCTTTGTGGTGAGTCAGAGACTGACTCTCAACAATGAAGAGTTCAAAGACTCATGTAATGTTTTGTCTCAGAAAGTTGCCTCGAATGTTAAGTGAGGAGAATGAACGCCGAGAGGGAGAGAGTTCCCTTATCGACAGAGCAGAGAGGAGAGGAGTTACCTCCCCTGCTACCTCCAGGCACGATGCTCTTTCTTCTTTACCTCTTCCTCTTTTTCCGTACTGTTTTCCAAACATTCAGAATCTCCTTTGATTTTTATTTTACCCTAAAGAATTTTTAGTGTTTCACTAATGTTCAAATGCAGATCACCAGGCGAAGGTAATACACACAGAAATTAGCTAAAATGGAGCTATGGCAAAAATACCATGTACTAGGAAATAGATTTTATGAGTTAAAACATGTTTGATCTGTTGTGTGTGATCTATCTTGTTGTGTGTGATTTATCCTGTTGTGGAGTTCCTGCCCAGTCCTTTCAAGGTGAAAGTTTAAAGCTGTGCAGGTGGCAGAAGGGCTCCTGCTTTCTTTACCTGTGGTTGCTGGCTCACAGCTCTTCCTCCACTACCAAAGGAGAGCTGTTTTAAAATATATTCACAATAGTGCTGCAGGAAGTTATGTTTTTCTTATCACAGCTCTTGGTAAATATGCACCCTGGGGTGAGTTGTCACCTGGTGCTATCACCACGGGTGGTGAAAATTTCTCGAGTTCAGGATTTTTAACGAGTAAAGAATGCAGCAAGAAAGTTTTATTTTTGAGTTGAATGAAAGGGTGAGATATGGAGCTGCTGAATATGCCAGACTGCTTATTTTCTGCTGATTTTGCCATCTTTAGGGACTGAATTATTGACAGAATAAGTGAATTTCCACCCCCTCTTTTAGTTATTTTGGTATACTTGTGTACTACCTTCCAAGATCAGAAACTCTGTGTTGTTTCCACACGTGCTGGTATTTCCACTGTGGTCAATAAAGAGAATAAAGACAATAATCCGCAGTGATTTTGCTTCTTCAGGAGTTAAACACTGACCAGGTATAAAATAAATATTTTTTAAATTAATTTAACCAGGTATTTAGGATCATCTGGCTGTACTACCTGAGCTTTTGAATGTTATGGTCAAGTGGTGACAACGTGTCTTTGGAGAACTGTCAAGAGACAGAGGATGGGCAGGTATTCACAGGATCCCCTTTAAGGTTGTCTACTTTTGCTTCTTGTATCCCTAGATTTGAAAAATCAATAAGAATGACTTGAAGAGGTGGCTGGATGTGATACAGGATGAGTTATATCAGAATATGTGGGTTCCATTTTCTAACAGCTTGCATCACCCTTGTTATTTTTGCTTTGTTTAACTCTTCTCTTCTCTTCTCTTCTCTTCTCTTCTCTTCTCTTCTCTTCTCTTCTCTTCTCTTCTCTTCTCTTCTCTTCTCTTCTCTTCTCTTCTCTTNGGAGTTCCTGCCCAGTCCTTTCAAGGTGAAAGTTTAAAGCTGTGCAGGTGGCAGAAGGGCTCCTGCTTTCTTTACCTATGGTTGCTGGCTCACAGCTCTTCCTCCACTACCAAAGGAGAGCTGTTTTAAAATATATTCACAATAGTGCTGCAGGAAGTTATGTTTTTCTTATCACAGCTCTTGGTAAATATGCACCCTGGGGTGAGTTGTCACCTGGTGCTATCACCACGGGTGGTGAAAATTTCTCGAGTTCAGGATTTTTAACGAGTAAAGAATGCAGCAAGAAAGTTTTATTTTTGAGTTGAATGAAAGGGTGAGATATGGAGCTGCTGAATATGCCAGACTGCTTATTTTCTGCTGATTTTGCCATCTTTAGGGACTGAATTATTGACAGAATAAGTGAATTTCCACCCCCTCTTTTAGTTATTTTGGTATACTTGTGTACTACCTTCCAAGATCAGAAACTCTGTGTTGTTTCCACACGTGCTGGTATTTCCACTGTGGTCAATAAAGACAATAAAGACAATAACCCGCAGTGATTTTGCTTCTTCAGGAGTTAAACACTGACCAGGTATAAAATAAATATTTTTTAATTAATTTAACCAGGTATTTAGGATCATCTGGCTGTACTACCTGAGCTTTTGAATGTTATGGTCAAGTGGTGACAACGTGTCTTTGGAGAACTGTCAAGAGACAGAGGATGGGCAGGTGGTCACAGGATCCCCTTGAACGTTGTCTACTTTTGCTTCTTGTATCCCTAGATTTGAAAAATCAATAAGAATGATTTGAAGAGGTGGCTGGATGTGATACAGGATGAGCTACATTAGAATATGTGGGTTCCATTTTCTAACAGCTTGCATCACCCTTGTTATTTTTGCTTTGTTTAACTCTTCTCTTCTCTTCTCTTCTCTTCTCTTCTCTTCTCTTCTCTTCTCTTCTCTTCTCTTCTCTTCTCTTCTCTTCTCTTCTCTTCTCTTCTCTTCTCTTTTCTCTTCACTTCTCTTTCTCGGTGACCTTAAACTAATCTGATCTATGTAGATAAAAAACCCCATCTTCTATGTAATGAAAAGATAAGATTTGAGGTGTATAATACACTGTTATGTGCTTACAAACCAAAATGTATTGGCAGCAGCCCAAAAGTGTCCTAGAAGATACACAAAAATAAGATAGACAGGTAGAAACAATTATTGATCAAGACCTTTTGTACTGGGAGCTAAAGTTAATAACATTTTATATCAAAATCAAGTGTGGATCCTGAGGGTGAGAGACGGATTCTGAAAATATTTGCTTGTATTTGCTATGCACAGACTTGTAGGGAAGCAATTCAAGCTCAGTAGCATGAGGGCAGAGAAATGGAAGATCACAAAAGCTTCGGAAACGTAAGTGCTAATCGATCAGTATTTGGTCTTTTTAGAGCTAGCGTGGCTACATAGGGCCAAACACAACAAGATCGGATTTTTTTTAAATTTAAAATCCCTTGGTACACAGAGCAACCATTTCAGGAAAGAACAGCCAGATTATCGTATTTGCAATACACATTTTAGTCATGCTGTTTAATTAACGAGAACAAACGTAGTGTGTGGTCACAGTGTAAAATGAGGAACCTCAGTTAAGAATGGGCTGAGGAAACAACATGAAGATGCAGGCTTTGCAGAACAGAGCTGAGTTTCAGCTCAAACACAGTTATTGCAGCCACAGAGTTGCAGGCACAAGTCTGCTTGGACACTTGGTACATTTTGTTATTTATTTCGTGTGTGCAGTCAGAATAAGTAAATGTGGAGGTCAGCAGGAAGATCAGGTCAGTGTGGGAAAGGTGGCAGAGGTGATGCCAGAATTCCTGTGCTAGAACACGGGATTAGTTTGTGGCAAAGCAGGAATGCGAATTGGACAGATTCCAGAGGGTGCCCCTTGCCACTGAGTGCAGCATGTCCTGGATGCAGGAGACAGACTCGTTCAGTGACGGTGCTGAGTGTCAGGTTGGACTGAAGGAAGGTTCTCCCGTGAATACTTGGGGTGTCTGTGCCAAATAAAATCACCACCACGGACTGAGACAACTGTGAACAAGGAACAAACCTGGGCATGCTGGCTGCATTTACCCATTGTCCCCGAGAAACAGCCACTCCTCCTTTCCCAGGTGTTAGGAATTGTCTGTAACCCTGAACTTGTGCGTTTGCAGCAGGAGGTTTGGAAACAATTTTATCTGCTCCATTCTCACTCTCATCTTGAATTAATGAACTCATTGTCTTTTCCTCGGGTTTCACCAACCACAGGCGCATTATTCCTGTAGGGGCAGGCACACGACAATGTTCCTTTAATGTACAATTATGACTGGGCTGGGTTTTTATCCCAACCAGAATTATTTTATCCTTTCCATTTCCTACCCTGCAAAAACATGTGTAAAATATTTTATTCCCTTTCTTCTTCCAAGATTTGCTAATTGTGCTACAAGTAGGACTTTACTTTCTGTTACATTTGAAGAAGGATGCTTAAAGACAGCATTACCTGTAGGAAAAATTTCTGGCAGAAGAAATTTCTATTCTCATAACAACACTCAAGGCAAAGTTTGTTTTGATGGAACACTCTTCAAATGTTTTGTTGTTGTGTTTTCTTTTTTTCCCTTTATACAAAAGAATAGGTTTTCTTTGAAGGAGAAATTATAATTTAAAGTCTCTTTCATACTTTGGAGGTTCCCTCAAATGCTATAAAGAATATTTCTTGTTTGAGAACAAAAAGGGAAATGAAGATGTTCTCCGTTTCCCGAGTGTCTGATCTGCATAACAGAAAACTCTGAGACAAACGGCCGCTGGGAAAAAATCCCAAAGTATTTCAGTAAAACAGGATTTCATTTCTTGTGGAAAATTCAGAGAAAGTAGATTAATAAGTCATATACATTTGAAAAATATGCTTTTTACTTTTTTCTTCCGTAATGCCCCTCACAACTGGTGATTCCACTGCTCTTTGTTTCCCTGAAGGCATTGTAAAAATAGATTGATATCAGGTCCCCATGAGCCTCAGAAGTCCCTCAGAATGCCACGAACTCCACAGGCAGGGCAGTATCCAGTCTTTTAAAAGAGTCCAAACACTACGGCGGAGCCCAGTTAAAACTCGTGATCAGTTCTTGCTCCATCAGCCACAGCGTCCACATTTTGAAACTGTGAGGCATCTTGCTGCCATTCCATCTCTCCCCCATCATTCCCCAGCCTGAATTCTTCCTCACCTCATCACAAATGGAAATACATCCGGACACCCTGAGCTTCTGCCACAGGACACAGCCCAGACCACCCACCCTTCGGAAGCTCAGTTCCACATCATTACTGCAGCAACAACATCCCTTCCTTCACGTGCAGGTGGGAATGCTGCACCTCCCCTGCCGGTGTTCTGTGCTGAACAGAGTCCCCTGGGCTGAGCAGCAGAGCAGAAGGTGGGGGAGCAGCAGCAGACCTTGAGGGGAGTTCGCTTTTGCTGAGCAGTTTTCAGAGCAGGATGTGCAGCTGCCTCGGCAGCTTCACGAGGCACAGCTAATTGTGACAGGGATCCACGTGGAAGGTGGTCTTGTGCCTTTAGAGCTTGGGAGAAGCGTCCCCAGACCCTCATATGTGGTTTTACCAACTTAATTGGCTTTTCTACCTTTTATGCAGGTAAATAGAGTGAAATTCTCACACTTAAGCTTCGTTTTCCACTGCAAGGTTTTTACACAACGTGAGACAATCTGACTCACGACCTTGAATATTAAAGTTAAATAGCACACATGCTTGCATAATTCGCATGTGTCTCTGAACATCTGAGCTAACCTGCATTCAAGATGCAACTCAGTGACACTGGGTGCTGAGATCACCTAGCCAGGAGTTTCTAGGAAGTATTTGTCATGAGGCTGTGGCAATTACTGAAATGACGGTGCATTTCTTCTATTGATTGCTGGCCTACCAAAATGAAATTACATTTGGCTCCAGATAATTCATTTTCTCCCCTTGAATATCGGTTTGTTCTGTGCTGAGACCTATCAATAAAGAAATACACAGTTAGTGGGCTGGACGTTACCATTTTTCATTTTCTGAAAACGTCTCATCAGAGACTAAAAAAAATTAAGGTAACCACAGTGAGATACAGACATGTAAATGTCATTTCATGTTTGTATCTTGTGAGTCTTATTTCTAGGAGTCAGGCTACTTAGAGGCACGACAAATCTACTGAGAGGTGTGGTTAGAAAAGTCCTCATGCAGACACAGAAAGGCACAGAAGGTAAAAGGACCAACACTGGCAGCAGCTGGGTTGAAAGGATGCGTGGAAATTTGGATGAGGTAATCTCCTGCCTGTTGAGTCACTGACTGTCTGATTTGTGTCATTAACAATTTAGAAGGCTAGAAAACATGAGAAACATAATTTAGGCCGAGATGCTTCTCTTTGGTGCCTGGATATTTTCTGTGCTATCCATATTTAATCCTGCAGGCACCTCTTTCTTGAAAGCAGATGCAAACCTCCAGCATTAATAACTGTAGCAAGGCTGTCTGATGGAAATCTGGCTCTGTGTTCATAAGGTGGTGGCGTAAAGGAGGCACCATTTAACTTTAATTGTGATTTGTGCAGGGAACGTTGAGGATTCCTCCCACAGAGAAGATGCCTTGGGTTTATAGTGCAGACAGACTTATACCAGTCATTATAAAAGAAAACTATAAGCACAATAAGTGTTTATCAGCAAATGTGCCGATATTTTAGTGCTTTTAATGAGGCAGAACTTTTAAAATGTGACTTATTTGAATCCAGGACTGTAAATGTGGTTAGTTAACAAACCCCCACTGTCACTGCCTCCTGCACAGACCCAGTGATCACACAGTGCTGTAGATGAACATATCAAACACACTCGAGGTGATTGGGAACAGAGGCTTTGATTCTTCTTTATCTTGTGGCCATCTAGTACCAGTCTAACCCCCTCAGAATCAGGAGAGCTCAAACTCCTCTGTGCATATCCTCCCTGGCATGATGCTGGATGCTTCCCTGATTATTTACAGCCGGTTGTGGCACAACCATTTCATTAGAGATGCACAGAGCTCCTCAGAGAGAGCTGTACACATTTAACAGGTTCAAATCAAAATTTTCCCTTGAGGTTCACATAATGATTCCTGCTGATTTCAATGAGCACTGGGCAGGGCCCTTAGTGCAGCTTTCACCCCATATGTTTTAAAATGAACATTTCTTGCCAGTATTTTCAGGTTTGTTGTAGCTTCCTTCTGCCTCAGGCAAGGAAAAACAACAGGACACAATGACAGCACATTATATTGGAAGTAGCATGATAAATTCTAAATAGATATAATTACCGTGTGACCCCAAAGAGACCTTCCTATAATTAATATTGAAATATGGTGCATGCATTATATAGGAAAACATATTGTGTATTCAGAGGGGAGCCTTTGGAGAATGGAGGTCTGTCTGTAATGGCTTGTCATTTTTTCATTTTAATCAGAATTGAAATTTCTGCACTTGAAGAAATAGAGAACGATCATTAAAAAACACTTGGACTTTAGAAAGACACCACCTGCTTCGTTTTCTTCTTTTTTTATTGTGACAGTGGGGAAAAAAACCCAACCTTTAAATCTTCAGCTGGGGAAATGTGCACTAATGGGGAAACAGACCTCCGAGGAGCGAGCAGACTGACAAGCTGTTCAGGAGCACGAGGCTTTTCAGCAAATAAGATTCACTCCTCTAGTAGTTTTTGGTAGATTATGTCATATCTAGAAGTCCTTACTTATTCGAATCCAGCAAAGTGGATGAGTAACAGATACATAATGAGCATCCATGAAAAAGGGAAAGAACATCTCAGATATAAGGTGAAGATTAAGAGGGGCAAAGCCACCAGTGTGCTGAGGATGTGTTGCCTTCTGAGTGACATTCAGCTGCTATCACACAGCAGCTCATTACACAGTCTGTTTATACCAGAGGGAAACAAATATAAAAGTTAGTCCTTTATATTTCAGATTAAATGCTGGGAGTTCAAGGGAACTGAAGACTTCATTACGGGATCTGATACCACACTTTGTGTTTTGCTGGGTCCTATTTTAAGTAAACTGAGTAATTTTTGTGGGTTTTGAAAAGACTTTATATCAAATATTTAATTAACATTCATTCTGCAACTTCGGAAGCTGAAGCTTTGGATTCAGGATATAATTTTTTATCAGAATGAATAAATATAAAACAGATGTTAAGCAGAGGCAATAAATTTCATCTTAATTGTAGCTCTGGAGATGACTTTCATCACCAAAACACATTTTTTTTTTTCTCTATAGCTTTAATTCTCAGCTCTGTAATTGCCAGGGCACTGTCCAGTTGTATTTTCCCCTCTATTAGTTCTTCCAGTTACATTTCTGCACTAAGATAAATGCGAGTGCACAGTCACACTGTCGAGAAGTGGACTTTACAAACAGACTGCCGTGGCTCAGTAGCTGCAAATTCAACATTTTGGATTTGGTGGCAGCCCTGTCTGATGAGGTGGCTGCCACAGAAGGTATCTGGCATTTCTGTTCTGTGAATCTCCCACGTGTGATTGTACAACAGACTAAAGGATCGCTGGTGTCTGCAGGCAGCCTCCCTTGCTTTGTGACCTTGCTAGAATCCCTTAGTTAAATGAAGTTTGATTTGAAGCAGAGCTGAATAGAAGTTCTCGAAGACAGCCCCAGATTGCAGTGGGAAGTGCTGTCAGTCAGTTACAGTCTGGCACTTCTCTCTGAGCTCCTGCCTGGGACTGATGTGTCTCTGGGTTTTGAACCATTGCCCAGTGTAAAACTGAGCTTTCAAACGGGAGTTCATTACAGGCAGCGTAAAACATTCACAGAACTGCCACAATTGGGCCTAATTGTTTGTTTTACCATGTGTTCTGAATATTTTCTTCAGTTAATAATTATTCTCCATTATTCTCTCCCTTTGCTAAGTAGTTGTTTAATATTGTGGTTGAAAACAATGAAATTCTTCTCTTACTGTGCTTTCCAACCAATTAGTTCTGGGCATTGTGTTGCCCATGAAAACTCCTGACGTTGTCTCATGGCCAGAAGGAATTAAAAAAAAAAAAAANTAGAGGAAATTATAGATTTCTACACAATATTGTTCAGTATTTCTGCCTCTTGGCAAGTAAAGCCTTGGATGAGCATCACAGAAAAAAAGCTGAACTGTCTTGTGTGTGTTTTATTTCCATTAAATGCTTTTAGAATGAATCTGGTACAGATTTAAAAGAAGGCAGAAGAGGTTACAAGCAGAGATTTAGGTGGGGGGAAAGGGATGGTGGAAAGGTTCATAGTGCTGGTCATAATGATAATTGAACTTGAATTAATTGGGCATTTGAGCTGCTTGAATCTCAACATTTCCATGCTGTTCATTAGATGAAAATCATACGACAAAATGCAGTTTTATTTTTTAATTGCTGCAGAATGTTTGATTAGCTTTCTTTCCAGGCCTGTGCTGTTGTTCTTCAGTGCTGACAGCAAACAGTTCATCCTTGGAATACCCTGCACAAAGTAGACCCTCAGACCTCAGCAAACACAGGTGTGTTAATACATGAAGGGAGAAGTTTCTTGGGCCGGTGTCTGACCCACAGCACAACAACTCCAATTTTTTATGATGCTTTGGTAAGTGATTAAGCACAGAACATTATATTTCAATCCAATCCTATTGAAATCTACAGAACCATCAGACTGGAGGACTGAACTGGACTGAACTGGTTCCTGAAGACCACCAAGATTCTAGCAATAATCTTCTTAATTCCGAACAATGTGCAGTTGTTGCAGGTCATTTACAAAATGCATTTTTGAGCTAGAAGTGCAGAGCCCTCCCAGTTTCCCTGATTTTTCAAGCCATTTAAAACATCCACTCACTTTTCTTGTTCTGTTGTTAAATAATAAGCACCACATGAGGATCTCTGTCAGTCAATACTGAAAGTGATTTTATTTTGCCCTTTTCAAACAGTGAATACCATTTTTAAGTTGTTACAAGGTAAGAGCGGTATACAAAATAATGTTTCTGATGGTAAAATTGCCAGTTACACGTTGTAATTCCTTCATTGACTGTCAGAGCTGTCATGTTGCAGAAAGGTAGGTCAGTTGAATTGATTATTAATGGATCTATCCAAAAATAAGAATTTAGGGTTTCCCCCTCCGAAAAAGGAGTAGCTACATCATTTATCTATGGAAGTGACTAATGTCTTTATCCTTTTTAGCCAATTAATAAACTGTGATCCTTAGAACAGTAATTTCAGGATCATGCCATTATTTGCTAATTCTTCATTTCTTAAGAAAATATTAAAATTGCAGCTGGCCACAGCAGGACAGGCCCATGCATCATCGAAGAAATCAGTAATTTATGATGCTTTTGGAACTCCATATTAACATTCCAGGCTGTAATGAAGTTTCATATTGAACAAGGTCAGGCCTGATTGTATGATTAAATAATTTGAAAATGTTATTAAAAGTTTTCATTTCTCTTCAGCTTTTCAGAATGACTATTTTACTTTGGGTCACTCCAATAATCAAACCCCCCGAGGCTTTGTTGGGTCGTGTTCATTCCATCACCTATTTAGACATGCAGTGATCAGGTTAAAGAAGATGCAGAAAGGTTATAAAGTTCTCACAAGTGGTCGTTTTTCTTCTTTTCCTTCTAAGCTGGAAATCAGATACGTGCCAGTTGTTGTGGCCAGGTCTTTTCCATGCCTGGGCCATCACTCTGGGAAAGCTCCTGGCTGACACCTCAACCAGGTGAGTTCAGCTTACGAGCAGTTGTTCTTCCATTGTGCTTCCAATTCATCTTCCATTTTCCCCAAGCTCCCAGGGCACAGAGCTGTGGACATGGAGCACATCAGGAGGTCCAGTCCTCAGTGATCCTCGTTATGGCAGCATCCAGTCCTTCAGAATCTGATGGATTTTTCCTGACACCACCTCGCAGCCCCGCAGCCCCTGTTTGCACAGGGAGGAGACACTGAGCTGAGAGGACAGAGCTGAGCTCTCGCTGAGCTGCTGGGACACAGGGGCTGGTTAAACCCAGCTCTCCTAAATCCCTGAACCTAATCAATGTTTCGGGAAACATGTAGAAACCTTTTGCATATTAATGAGGTGATGTTTGTTAATGGATGACAGCTCCAAATACGGGGTTTGAGCACAGGAGTGGGTTTTTTCTCCTGAGATTTAAACATTACTCTCTATAGCCCCTTAAACACAAACCAGGGTACAACACATTAATACTTTATGTACTTTTAATTGACTAGGACTGTTATTGAGTTTGCTCTTTGCAAACCCCCATTAAAATCCACATTTCTTGTTTGGAAATCTGTAAAACTGAATCCTTCTGCAAAATTACACTAAGCCATCTTTCATCCTGCTACTTAGCAAGGACCTTTGGTCCTTGTTTCTCGCCTCTTTTCCGCAGCCCTAGCACTTGTCAGTTTGTATTATGCACGCCTGGAAATAGCAGAAAATGAAAAAAGATATTATCCAGGTAGAAGGTGGTGGAAGTTTTAAAATGCAGGTTATGAATAATCCCAAATTACAATTGCAGTGTTAAATTTAGTGTGTGTGCGTGTATAAATGTATAGTTTTACAGTGCATATACACATTTTATATTTATTTATATGAATATGTGCATGTAAATAAACCTTGTAAACATTTCCTCCCATTGTTGGAGCGAGGCTCCAACAATGGAAGACATGGCAGGAGATTTGCCACTGATACCAGCACTGCTGGATGATGGCAAGAGGAAAAAAATTAAAACCAGTTGTCATGTATGTTTTGTTCTCTGAATTTGCTTTCTTTTGCTTTGGTGGTAGAGCTGACCATCCTCCTGGAGATCTCAAAGCACCTAATGAGGAAAGAGATCCTGAAGCGAATGCTTTTGTTCGAGTCAACCTTGCAGATGAGAGAGAAGAAGGATGGGGAGGCTGCGTGCAAAAAATAGAGCAGCTCTGAATTTTCCCAGAAAACTTGTCAAGGAAAAAAGAAATCTTCACTGCTGGTATTTTTGCATTACATATTCAGCATTCACAACAAACCCGTAATGCCAAGAAGTGGGGAGTGCACTCTGAATGAAATGAGACGTGGAGCACGGAACGGCCGATCCCTGCCCCGCTCCCCTGCCTGGGAAGGAAATGAAGGTTGAGCGGAGCGCTCGGGCAGGGATTGCTCCGGCATCACCGGATCTCCGATGTCCGTGATCCCCCTACTGATACCAAGCGTGTCAGGGAGCAGGAGGGGAGTGCCTGGAGAGCTCAGCAGTACACAGCCAACAGGATGGTTCCAGGTGCTGGCTTCCAGCTGCTCTGCCTCTCATCACACCCCAAACACTGTCCCCAAACCCCAAGGGAAACACCCGTGGCGTGACACGCCGGGCACGGCCCAGGTGCACTTGCTGCACTTTTGGGTCTCCAAGTTTTGTTCTCCTTTTAGCAGTCTGAACTGTAAAATAATAAATGTGCATCTGCAGACTGTTATCTGCGGGCCTTGCCAGAGATATGTCATCTGATTATGCATGTAGGTAGCATTTAACATAATCTGCCCTGACACATTCATGAGATAAGACAAAAATAGTGTTTCATCACCGTGCAGTAGCAGCCTCTTATCAAACTCCAAAGTCTTAATTAGGGATTTCTCTCCAGGTCCCCACTTGCCTGATGACCATATAAATGTCTCAATTAGATAATTAATACAGGCCATAATGCATGATAGTATACAGCAATTTAAAGCCCTAGGCAGGGAGTTCAACACAAATATTTCCCTTTAATATCACTGGGAATTCAGCTGGATATGTACATGGAGAAGTTCCTCTTACAGTATTGATCCTACCCTTTAAATTCTTTACAGTTTCTGTGATGAAATGCTATTGTCTCCATTCTTCACAAACTCTGAGAGATGAGAGGATATCTGGTTGTTTATGATACTTGGCATAAATTACATTTTGTGTTTTATTTCAAATTGTAATCAATATTTGGTCTGTAGTTTGCAGAATAATGTACAAGATGTACACATTCTACAGCGGGAAAACCTACCCAGTGCTTCATTTATATTCCAAATATATTATCCCTATTTTTCCTTAACAGGAAGCTTCCTGCAAGTTTAAACTGGGGTTTTGAAGATCTTTATGCATTTCTACCACTGTATGAACTATGTCTAATATTTAAATAAGTTTTTATTGAATCTGTCTAACGCTGAGAAATCTTAGTCTCTGGGTAATACAAAGCCACATTTTCAGATTTTTTCCTTGATTTTTCTCTAAATATAAGTAATTGCATTTGTTTTTTCGACATAATTGCTGGAGATAAAAAAGCCCATGACAGGGTTCACAATGTGTGTGACTCGTGTCTCTTAAATGAAGAAATTTCTGCTGCTCTCTCCAGAGGACATTTTGGAGAGCTGCTGTTCCTCACCATTGTTTGGAGCTCAGAAATTATTCTATAATATAAATAACTTGTACAAAGTTGCTTTGGGTACTTTGGCCTCTTCCCCTAAAATTGGAAATGGTTCCTTCTGTTAAGAGTTTGCTTATTTTACAGCTGTTATCCTCATTTCTGTCAGATTTTCTGGTATAAAGCTGATTTACCTGTGATATTCCTTTCTCTCCTGAGAAATTCACCTCTGTCTCTAACATGTGTCTCAACTCCATTTAAAAAGGGAGGAGAAGGGGTCACGACATTAATTTTATGGATATACAGGTTTTGTTGCATTTCTATCAATAAATCATTTGGTTTTTTTCAGGAAGAACCTGCAACCTCTTCCTCAATGTTTTTCTGAAGCAGAGCTAATGCACAGCAGCTAAAAATAATCTCATGGAACAAAAATGAAAAATACAGAGAAGTCAATGCTGTGAGTTAACACTGACATATTTTTACCAGAAAAAGACCAAAGAATCAGCAAAGCATCAGCTTGTTTCAGCAAAATTTATAGTAGTAATCAGTTCCTGTACAGCTTTGATACCCTTTCGGCTTTTGATTCTTGATTTAAAGCACTTCTCGGGGAATGTTGTGAATAAACCAGCACCCTGCACACAAATACAGTTCACAAAAGGCACTAATCCTCTCCCCAGAAGTGCCACCTCCTTTTTTAAAGGATTTTGCTCAGCAGAGCAGCTCACGTAGGCAGATATTCATTGGGTTTCAGCGCGAGGCAATGTTTTAGGGTCCTCAGATCTGCTAAAAAGTGCTGACTCCCAGGCTGAGCTGGGCCTGGCTGCAGACACCCCTCTGTATGGGTGTGTAAATGCACACTGAACTTGCTCCCTCACAAGCCAAGAAATCCACCAACAGACCATGTGGGATCCAGGAACCCGAGTACTCATTGATCCACCCTTTCTCTCCGTCCTTTGTTTTCTAGCACAGCCCCACGGCAGAGAAAAGGAGTAAACTCCTCCATGGACTGTGGTTAAACAAATTCTTCCTCCTCCTATAAAACAGGACAAATGCTTCCTGGCTCCTGAACTCGAGCATCTTCCTTCCTGGCATTGCACAGCTTTGCCCACTGATCCTTCCCCAGGACCCTCTGCTGCAGCCATGCCTGAGAGGCACCAGGGAAGCAGAACTGCTTAGGGCAAGGGCTCACAGAACTGCAAAACGTGGAATATTTCACAATTATCTTACATCAGGATGTTTCTTGATGTAAGATCTTTGTGCACTTCCAAGCCTAATGCACAAGAAAGGAAACCTGAACAGTGGAACCGCAGCAGCTGCATCTCTTAGCCAGGACATCCCGGAATTAACAAGCCCCAAGGACGTATTAAAATCCAGATGTTGATATATATGTGTATGCATTGCTAATTTAGCAACACACTCAAGGTCCATGGCTCCTAGAGCTGAATATGTTCATTATAATGCTGAAAATAACAGCTACAGACCCCTCTGTAGAAGGGAAGGTACCCTACAGACCCTGAGCATGGGTAGGTGTCAGCTGGGGTTCTGTAACCTGGATGGAAAATACCAACCAGCCATAACAAAGGGGCTGTACCTGGAAAGTCACTAAATCCAAATTTCTGTGTATAAATAACAGCGCGGAAAGCCCAGTGGTGGTGCTGGATTTGTGGCATACACAGAGCATCCAGGCTTGCACAACTCTCAAATAAATAATCAATGTCTTTCTCTTGAGTGTGTAATTATTGGCTTGTTGCACACTAGGTAACAAATCCAATTTTGTGGCCAACAACAAGGGTGTCAAAATGCCAAAACAGCTCCTCTGCCTGCTGCGTTCCCACTTCTCCTGGGACTGAGGAGAGCAGAAGTTGCAAGCTTGCATTCTCCTTCCAGATTTCCACTCTATTTTTAAATTGCATCTTTTTTGGAGAGTGGGAAGGATTAAATCTACATGTAGATATGTACTCCAGAAAATAACATTTTCTACCTTCTTTTTTTTTTTTCAATTGTTAAAAAGATAGAGCATCTGTTTTAAAAATAAGTTCTGGAATAATTGCAAGTATTAATTAAGTGTTTTTCTTCAGTTTTATTTGGTAAGTACTTCAAGTTCTAACAACCATAAACTCAGAGAAAACAATACTAATAATTAAAAAGGAACAGAAAGAAGCCAGACAAAGCTTTTAAAAAATTGGAAATGTTTTCTGTAATCCTCCACTTCAGATACTGTATACCAGGGCTCAATCTTTGGATTTCTTTAATCTTTTGGATTGGCCTGTTCTTCCCCCTGATCTATCCAGTGGCACAGAAGGATTAAATCAGCGTAATGGACACTTGTTAAATGTCTGCATCAGTCTGATCAGCTTGACAGTGCTGTGAATTGTTCCTCCCTGTGAACTGCGGTGCCATGAAGATGCTGCGCTGTTTCGAGCACCACTTAGTGGCAGAAGCCGACTTCAAATCCTCCCTTCTGAAACCGAGTCTGAGGAGCTTCGTGCCGAGCCAAACCAACCTGGAAGAGCGCATCTCCTTCCCCTCCTGCTGAGTTCTCGGGCTCAGAGCCTCACCAGGCTGCCGAGTCTGTCCCTGCAGCACAGCATCCCTGCCGGAGCCGGGCAGTGCCAGCACATCCCTGTCCAGCCTCTTTTCTCTCCCTTCCTTCTGCTGATTCCTCATATTTGACTGTGCCCACAAAGATATTTTGCCTGTGTTTGCGGCTGATTGAAACGTTTGGCCTCGAGTCGTGGGTAAATAAACAGGTGCTCCCCTACCTGTTATGCTCAATATCAACACAATGACCAGAAAATAGGAAAATATCACAAAGCAGGCTGAGGATGTTCCCAGCTTTCAGGAGCCAGAGCATATCCAAACAATTTGGACAGGTATTTTTCTCTGCAGGACATTGAAGTCAGGGATGTTTTTCACATCAGATTGAAAGAACTTGCTCTCTGTATTGAATTTTAACAACGTTAGCATGAACCTTCTAACTTTGGGGGCATGAAGAGAACTAATCCATGTTTAGAGATAACAGAACTTATAATAACATCAATGCCTGGAAAATTAAAACAGACAGACAGAGACCCTTTTTCTCACCAAAACTCCCTGAACCTTCCAGAGGGATATTGTGCTGTCATACTACAAAGCCTGCTTGGATGAGACAAAAGGGAGCTTGATCAAGACACATAAAGTAAAATTTGCTGTTTGTTTTCAAAACACCTACTAGACAGGCAACAGCAGGCTACTGACTCGGGGTTTAATTTTAATGGCACCATCTCCTGTGCCATCACACCAATTTTATTTTTCTGATTGTGTTTTTACAGATATGACTCTCTTCGAGCCACAGATTAGCACGGGATGGCTGTAAGTGAATTCAGAAACAGTAATGGCAGAGATGGCAAATTCAGTTCTTACTGTAAAGCTCCTCACAAGCTTTTGCAGTTTCTTCCCAAAGCCCCCTCAGCTGTCCTGCTTCTGGCCGTATGCTCCACATCAGTTATTCCAGCACAGCACTGAGAAACAATTTTTTCAATCAGTTACGTGTCAAAATTGCAAAGGCAATGGCTCACGGAGTTGTGTGTACAATTACTGAGATTCCATGCGTGCATTGGGTAATTTCTCACATAAATGCACTTAATTAGTCATCTGTGCATGAGTTTTCCTATTTGCATACATACTTACGGCAATTTTGCATGCAAATTAAGCACTTTATATATATATATGTAAAAGTTAGACTCTCATCATGTTTACTAAACAGAAGCTTATGTTAGATCTGGAAGAAAATAATTGAGTTGTCTGACAGCACACAATACAATGTGGTGGCTTGCATATGGATTATTACAGTGTCTGCATCCTGCTGAGGTTTTCCCAGAAAGGTTATTAGATTTATCTCCCATAAAGTACTTAAGGATCTGCTTGCAAATGACTGTTCTGGTGAAATATCTGCATAGGTGAAGCCCAGGTTACCACATCCAGCCCACAGCTTGTGCCAGACGTAATTTGTGTTTGTTGTTAAAATCTCAAAAATGTCCCATTTAATCCTGTGCTGCTTCTGGCCTACAAACAAACCTGATCCACGATTCTGCCATTCCCTGTTGATGGATCAGCACAATCAGAATCACTTAAAATGAGCTTTATTAGAACACAAGCTGCCTGTAGCTCATACCAAAAGATGGTGCGGGAATATCTCTCGTAGATTTCTCTCTCAAAGAGATCAAAACCATTCTTTAGCTGGGGGTTGCCCAGTCTCAGATGTTCCAATATTTTAAGCACCTGTTTGTGTGTCCTGGACACAGTTCCAGTCTGACTTGAAAGCCTGTGTGAGGCTGGGGATGGATTAGGGGATGTGAGAGCACAGGATCTGCTGGCCAGAGCTAATAGGATAAATGCAGATAATCTCGTTAGATGAATGCATGAACTTGAAAAATTAATCTTTGGAGTTCAGGCATTTCTAGACACTGGTAAAAGCAGCAGTTACTTCATGTACAGAACTTCACCAACATCAAAAACAGCCTTTATCAGCTGAGCAGGAGTCAGGTGGTGACTACCAGTGGTAGTTCATAAAACTTTAACCCCTCTGACTCAACACCTTGCCTCCCTTTCTGTTCATGCATGTGTGGAAGACTTCGGTTTTTATTATTCTTGGCCTGCAGTCAGTCCACAATATTCATGGATATGGTGTTCCTAAATAGTTCCCTTTCTTTTATTTCTGGGCTTTATTTCACTTAGGCATGTAATGTTATTAGTAGAACATCACATTATTATCCTCATTTGTAGCTAAATCACTGATTCAGATATTTAAATACATTTCATATACAGGGGTTGCAAGGAGGCAAACACTGTAAATTTCTCACTACTTTTCCTAACTAGAAATATGCTGCATTACTTTGAGTGTGGGATATTCTGCCATAAAGTAATTTCTTACAAGAGCACATCTCCCCCTCTCTTCAAGTTTTCTTTTCTTATCCTTTCAGTTCCACTATTAAAATCCATAAGTTGTCAAAGCTGTCTCTTGCAAAGTGCTTTGTCTTCCAGGTGGTTTTTGACCAAAAATGCTGACGGCTCCAGAAAATTACTTCATATTAAACAAGTAACTGGGGCTTTCTCTGAGGAATTCTGCCTCAGCGTTTACCAGGCACACGCACACAGAGTTTAGAGTATCCACTGCAGTGCTAAAACTGTTGGATATATTTGTGAGCAAATAATATTTGTGAGGAATACCAACAACCTGGGTGCCACAAAAGGCTGAGAGAGCTCAGAACATCACTTCTGTTTATGCTTTACCAATCTGTGCAGAGGAAAACATATTTTTGTTCTGATAAAGAAGAAAAGGATGTAGTGTCAGTAATATTAGAAAGACTGGTCTGGACCTCACGTTTTTGCTAGGTAAAAGAGTGATCATTTATTAACATTGCTGCTTGTAGCAGAGTAACTTATTTTGAGGTTTGGAGTGGAATAAGTTATATTACTGTGAACATTTCAATGTATATGGGGCCATGCCTAATGGAAGAAGGCAATGGAGATGAGATTTCTTGCTGTAAACAATAACAACAGCACAAGCTGCAAGTCTGAAAAATTCTCATTTTCCTTCAGCTGTCCCTTTAAAAAATTATTAATTATGTTGATATTTATTCAGAGTTTTCTGGTGTGTGATGAGTAAAAATTTACAGAACTGTAGGGTTTCACAGGTCAGATGCTGGATCCTGCCCTCTTCCCTCACTGAATGAGTGAGAGGGAGCATTGCAGTGGCACAGGAAATCACAGGCACGGGACCTTTTAGAAAAGGCATCTCCTCCTGAGCTGCTGAGGAGGGTGCATGGAGAGGGTGGGGAAGAAATCCCTGGGTTATGTGTGTGTTTGATAACGTTCTCCCATTGCTCTTCCAGGTAAAGCAGGTGATGACCCTTCAGGGAACTCTCTGCTCCTGAGGTGATGGCACAATCTTGCTTAAACATGTGCTCATAAGAGGAGTGTCTTAAAATCAGTAAGTTTGTGAAGGCTTTGGGGAAACTGGGAATCTGTGGCCTTCCTCCTGCTTGTAAAATCACAGACTGGCTATTCATCTCTTTTTTGTACTAAATCTGGTGAGATTTCATTGTTTCCATGAATATCAAGCATTGCCTCACGGAGCAGCCTGGGAGCTGCCTGCCTGCTGTGTCAGGGAGCTCTTGCAGTTTATTCTCCTTGGTGACTCCAAGAACAAACCTAATTCTGCTTTTCTGCTTTTTTTTTTTTTTTAAATACCTCTTCTTTAAACTGCCATCCACTGCAAAGATACAGATCTATTAAGCCTCTCAGTCTGCCTTTCCCTTTTTCCTTTGTTTTTGCAAGAATACAAAAAATTACAAGAAATAAAAAAAGAACAGAACCGTAAGTTGTTTCACATAGGCCAGTTATGTTTTACAATATTTCACAAAGAGTTCCATTAGTATAAGGTATGTTGCCTCACCTGAGGTGAAAGAGACATAGGATTGGGAGTCTCAAATTGATTTTAATATAGCCATTGCTGGCGTGCTGCCACTGATGCCTGCACAGCTCAGTGAGGAGACCACAGTGTGCCTCATAATTGGAGGTCAGACTGCACCAAAGTTGGCCTCCCTTGGTCAGTGTAATTAAGTGAGCAGGAAGGGTTTGCACAGGGCCTCTGCAGTTGTGTTTTCCTCACTGCCATCCACATGACCAGCTCGGAAGAAGAATCCCTTGGATCCACAATGTGCGGATGAGTAGGCGGCGTAAAAGAAGGTTAAAATTCCTTGGCATTGCAGCCTGTCTGGCAGGACTGAAAATGGGACTTTGAAAGTTCTGTTTAACCAGGGAGATAGCTGTGTCATTCCCACCATTCCAGCACACAGGGAGCACGTGCAGGGATGGAATCAGCTTGGACTAAAGCGTTTCCCATTCCTTTTCAGTGCAGCCTTTTCTTGAGGATTCATTCTTCAAGTCACTTTCTCCTCTGTGATTCATCATTTTGTCTTTAGATTTTGTACTGGAGCCAGATCATAAGCAATCCAGAATGTTGAGCTGTGCCCAGCCATTCATGTAGTTCCAGTTGCTTTTGCTTAAAAAAAATACATAAATGTACCAAACTCTGCCTTTTACCATTAGCTATTTTCCTTCTGCAGTTGTGGTCTTCCTATTCAGGAGCATCCTTTGTTTCTTCTCTTGGTTTCCAACAAGATCCGATAGAAGTTTTTCTTTTCCTGATCGTTAATTTCTCCATAGCTCTGATTTACATTTCACAGTTCAGTTTCTGTTCAGTTTCTCTCATCCCCTCTTCCCTACACATCCTTAAAAGATCCCAAATGCAGATTAAATCTGGAGGCATTTTTCATTCATCTTATTTTTGAACTGCTGTCACAAACGCATAATTTGCCATTATTTATCAAGCCAGAATCATCATTATTTCCTGTTGTGTCCTTTGTTACTACTTCTGACATGAACACAAATTAGTAATAATGACTCTAAACCACTGGTCATCCAGCTGTCTCCTGCTTGAAAAGCAAGAACCATCAGATCATACAGAAGAAACCTACAATCAGGTCTGCACAGTGTATTAATTTAGTTTCTTCTTGTTTATCACACTTTTTAATAAAACCACTTTTTATCCTTGGCACCTGGGCCACAACTATTTACTCGAGTTCAGCGAAATATTTACTTGTCAGAGAATTAAACGGGTTAAGCCAGCGGGAATATTTCCCAGATAAGGAATTCAGATATCAGCCCCTAAGCTAGGAAGGCAAAAGCCTCTTGAGACTCTGTTTTCTCACCTCCTGTCCATTTAATTTGTTATTCCCATGCTTTCACATACTTGATGGCTGCTTGACAATTTTACTGCGTGTTGTACCGTCCCTCAGCGATCACACCTCCCTCTCCCTGGCTCCCTCTCCGTGGTCACACAGCTCACATCCGATACTCATCTCCACCACTAAGGGTTCTATTGTCCCCTTGGTATGGATGTGCAACTCCCACTGCTGTCAATAGGAATTACATGTGTGCATCAAGGAGGCAAAAATCCCTCGTGTGCTCCGCGCTCCTCATTTTCCTGGCACAGTCAGCTCTGGAGATGTCTCATCTGTGAGCCTTTTATCCTCTTGAGTGTTGTGCAGTACAGCAAGTTGCCTCCCAGGATCAGCAGTTTTGCTCTTGAGGTGTTTAGCAAGTTGATTTGCTGTGCATTTGTACGCCCTTAAATGTCTTCATCCCGCCAAACCCACATCTTGTGGCATTCCTGTGTTAGATGGTGGAGCTTCCTGTTTCCTTTTTGTGCCAGAACACCAATTCCTAACCAGTCTCCCAGCAGACTCCAAGTGAAGCAAACCCTCCCAAATAACATATGTTCAGGCCCAGCTCAGGCCTGCAATCTTGAAGTTCGGGAAAAATTCAGTAGGTACAGAAATGTAAATGGCATATTTTGATTTTCCTTAAAGATCTGAAGGAAGACATTCTATAAGTGCTTCATGTGAAGTGCTGCTAAACAAGGAGGTAGTTCAAGTAGTAGCCAATCAGTTAGAAAAACTGTAATTCCTTCCAAAATTAATTGGAATGTCAAGAGTTGAAGGAAAATGGTAGAGTGAAAGCAACCACACACATAAACCAGAGATTCCCACTGAACACAGATCTGGATTCTCCTCTGCTCCTTCTGGAAACGCCTCAGTTCGGGAGGCACCCGCTGTCTCACACCGGCCGCTGCTACTGGAGACACAACTGAGAACTCACTGCACTTGCAGCCTCATTCCCCGAGCACAGAGTTTGTTACCACAGCTTAGAAAAGAGGGATGGCAAACTAGTTTGGGAAAAAAAATCAATTTGCCATCAGATTAGAAATCAACTGTAAACATGTTGAAGAATTCTGTGTTTTTTTTCACTAGTGCTCTGCCTTTTCTTCACAATCTGTTGTGGTGTCAGACTTATTTTGACAATACTTGTAGAACTTGTCACATTAACAAAGTTGTCAAGCAGAGCGAGCACTTGCACAGCAACAGCTGCAGTCCAGCAAGAGTCAAAATAACTGGCCACAGGTATTCAAAAAGAAAAATCCACACTGTAGTTGCTCAAATCCAAAATATCCTCAGTAGTCTCGAGACTACTTGTAGTTTTATTTAAATAGCGACTACCTTTAAACCTGTAACAATCTGCTCCGAACTTTGAAACTGAGGATAAAGATAAAAGGAAAAAAACCTAGGTTTTTTTATACATATAAGGATTTATTTTTGCTGTGATAGTGTCACTTGATTATTTCTGCTTCTGTGGAAGTGCTTCATAAAAAAGGGTCTACATTAAATTCAATACAATGATGGGATTTATTTCGTGTTATATAACAAACTCAGAAATACTTGTTTAAAAACAAAATAAACCCCATAATCCACTAAGACTGTAAATTGGTGGGTTTGGAACAATCTTTTCATTATTCTTGTCTACAGAGCTCAATACAATGAGGCCTCAGTTCTTCGCTAACGTCTCTAGGTGTTAACACAATGCTATTAAATCTACTCAATAGCCAAAGATGCAGCCAGTGGATTTATGTGTCTCATTCCTTGGGAAACGTGCAAATCCAACAGAAGAGTTTAATGGCTGGATTTTTCAGCTGCAATGTCTGATTTTGCACGTACATCAGATAATATGCATCTATTTATGCAAATTGCTGTTGGATTTATATGCACAAAACACTCATGCCTGGGAATTCCTATTTGTGGCATTGAGCTGGAAAGGAAAAGGATGGGATTTGGGTGCCAGGGTCCTGCTGTAGGAAAAGAGCGGGAGACACTGCTTGAAAGCATTGCTTTCAGTTTTCTGTGAGACTGACTGGAGTTTCACTTTCTGCCCCTGCGTTGATCTGCCTTTATTTTTACACCAGAAATTTGCTAGTTTAGTGGAGTTAGCTTCCTCTGCTGCTGATGTGGATGTGGATTAGGCCTGACAAGCCTATTTTCCTCTAAAAAAAGCAGGGCCAGGCTCAGGCTGGTTCACAGATACGGTTGAGGAAGCAATTCTGGCACTACCCATTTCTCTACCCTATCCTGAGGTTTTTTTCTCTGGGTATATCAGTTTTTTCCTCCCCAAGACATAATTTTTTGTAGATTTGCGATTACTCCCTCATGCCACCTTTCCCTCACAGCCTGGGCTCTGCTCTCCTCACATGATATGCCCATCAACCCCTGGACAAAGATCTTTTCTGCGGACACACCATTTTTCCTCATAGGATACGCTTGGTTTTCACCTGGGCATGTTGGTTTTTTGCCCACTAAGCACATCTTTCCAGAGCTGTATTAATTTCCCCCTGGATATCCTACTTGTTCCCTTGTGGGCACATGTAGAGGGCACTAGAGGAAATGACCTTAAACTGAGACACGGCAGATTGAGATTAGATATTAGAAAAAATGTTCGCTGTTAGGGTGGTCAGGCACTGGAATAGGTTGCCCTGGGAGGTTGTGGAATCATCATCTCTGGAGGTGTTTCAGAGGTGTCTGGATGTGGTGCTGGGTGATGGTTTGGAGGTGACAGTGGCAGTTTTAGTGGTTGAACCTGATGATCAGAGAATCACAGAATCTGAGCTGGAAGCGACCCAGAATATCTTTAAGTCCAACCCATAAGTGAATGGCAGGGATCAAACCACAACCTTGCCATCATCAGCACCATGCCCTAACCAGCCTTAAAGGTCTTTTCCAACCCTGATGATTCCATGATCTCCCTCCATCATCCCTGGATGCGCTGGTCGGTCGGTTTGTTTGTTTGTTTGGTTTTTTGTTTTTTTTTCCCACGAATGTATCAGCTTTTCGCGACAATTTAGACATGTAAGTTTCTTCTCCGGACAGACGAGGCTCCCGCGGGCCGCGGAGCTCGGCAGGGCGCGGAGCCCAGAAGCAGCGGCGACGCCGCCGAACCCCTTTCCCCGTCCATCACCACCATCAGCAGCATCACCACCATCATCACCATCATCATCATCACCTTCATCCCCCCCCGCTCCCCGCTCCCTCCCCGCGCGGGGGGCGGTGCGTGTCGCTGTGTGCGGCGCGTGCCCGCGCGCGGGGCGGGGCGAGGCGGCGGCGCGCGCTTCACCTGCAGCCCGGAGCGGGCAGCGAGCGGC